>WOGN01003928.1:0-14686 GCA_015342105.1 Leptinotarsa texana
ATTTTATTTGCCTTTTGTTGTATTGTTGAAACAGGATCTCTATTAAGTTCAATATAAGACTCACTATCATTAATAATCTCAAGAAATTTATCAATATAATCAGATTTTTTCATAATCACTGTTACGTTGCCTTTATCAGATCTTGTAAGTATCAATTCTGGATGATTCTTCAAAAATGTTTTTTTTTCAAAAAGGAAAATGATAATTAAAGGTCTAAGAATAGACAAAAAGGTAAATGTTTTATTTATAGTTAATCAGTCACCTTTTGTGAAATGTTTACCTGTTTCATTTATTCTTAATATCTGATATAAAAACATTTGTAGTATTAAGGGAGTGAACTGAAACCTCAACTCACCCTTTGATGCTTGTGGTTTACTATATTCACTCCTAGTTTTCTTGACTTGAATATTGCAATTCAATTTTTCTATAGTGATTTCACCAGTCGCCCTATTTATTATAAGGACACATTCCTTAGTGTAAGGCTTCTGGGATCCTTTGAAAACTGTATGTGGAATATCAGCACCATCTGGAAAAAAATATGTTTAAAAAATCTTTGACAATTTGTTGAAACATTTTTTCATTTACCTAGATGTGGCACTGTTACAGTAACCTGATTTACTCCTGGTACTTCTACATTAGCTTTTTTGCTGGTATCCACAGAGGCAGGTTTGAAATCGTCTACAAGAAACTCTCAATTAAACAAAACTCAAAAATTTCATTTGACTTACATTTAAGAGTGTGGAAAGCTTTTGTTTTTGGATTGGTAAAGCTCTGTCCTATTTTCAGTTCCCTTACTTCATTTCCTAAACCTAATTTATCAGCCATATTTCACTTATTTAAACCATATAAGGTTAATTTCGAAATATTAATAGGGCCTAAAAAACAATTTCGAATTAGCATAAATAGTAGAGTTTACCTCATTAGTCACTTGCATGATTAAATATTTGACTAATCCTTAATTAAATTCTAAACATATGAACATCAAGAACACACGTATTGAAAACAAAATATTGACCTACTTGTTGACATTTGACATTCAAAAACCTAAAACCAAAGTTATTTTTAGCGTCACTTGCACTTCCGATTCAATAAATGACAAATGAACTTAATAACAGGTCACAATATTACAGAACACTATAATCAGGGAAATCCTATCTACCACTGGTATAACTGATGCAAATTCAGGATACTTTATTAACAGAAATAAAGGCACACAGGTAATTGAGGAATAACCAACAAACTGAGTACTTACCTAAGCAGTATAGCCAATATAAATGACAACACAAATGAGTGAAATGGGCCAAGTGAGAATGAAAGTTCTGCATTTAGGCTCTGCAAATGTGCCAATTAATTTTAAACGTGTGCAATTTACAATTAGATTGGTATTTGTATTGATTATTAACAAGTCCCAAGGCCAAACAATATCCATTTGTGGCTTGGATTTGAGCACATCATATTTTTCACACGGACAATAAATCACGACAGTGATTAATGAGGCATTGTTGTTTCTTTGATGATTATAAAGCTCGAAAATGCCCAATAAATCCTACTTGTAGTCGGGATAAACTTTTATTGACTTTTCTTTGACAAATTATCAGTAACTATCCAAAACATTTTGTTTTGTTATCTACATTATAAACAATTCAAGGCAAACTAATAAAAGATAAACGAATCAATATAATATTCTCCCCCCGCTGGAGGAATCTTTTCCTCTAGCTCCAATCTGTGAATTTTCGTGACTAGGCGCCTATATTCCGAAGTTGAGGTTCTTACGTCGACGACTCAAATTCTGTCATCAACTCCTGGATGAACAGCTGTTATTTTACCTACTTTCTACTTATAGCGTGTTGCTTGATCGTCAACCAGGATGACCATGTCATTGAGTGCTATGGGCTTACAGTCATTAGTCCATTTAATTCGCTTCGATAAGGTTGGCAAATATTCTCTTGTCCAGCGAGTCCAAAATGAATTTATTAGCATTCGAGAAATTTTCCATTCTCTTCTCACAGTATTCGCATCTGGATTGATTGGTACCAAATCACCTTCTCCGTTGGAAGAGCCAATCAAAAAATGATTCAGAGTGAGTGCTTCCGCATCAGCTGAATCCATCAAAACTTTTGTCAATGGACGTGAATTAATAATTTCCTCCGCCTCCACAAAAAAGGTTTGTAAAGTTTTTTCTTTCAGAGATGAATCGTAGAGTACTTTGCCAATGACACTTTTCACTGAACCTATTGAACTCTCCCATATTCCTCCCATGTGGGGAGCAGACGGTGGAATGAATTGAAAGCTAATACCTTTTGACGACAAAGAATCAATAATCGCTGTTCGATCTATTTCTTCCATGACTTGACGAATTTCGTCTACAGCACCTCTTAAATTTGTTTCATTGTCACGAAATATGACTTGAGGTTGTCCTCTTCTAGCCGACATTCTTAGTATTGCTTGAATCGTAGAATCGCTACTCAGACTATGTGCAGTTTCTAGATGGATATCTCTAACTGCCAAGCATATGAATAGCACACCCCATCTTTTTTCGCATCTCCTACCAATCTTCACCATAATTGGGCCGAAATAGTCCATTCCAGTGTTAATGAAAGCTCTAACACCTCTCTTTAATCGTGCTTCAGGTAGTTGACCCATTAGAAGTGGTGAAGGTTTGCTTTTCTCAATCCTACATTTCAAAGAGCTTGAGAATGCTGATTTGACTGCAGCTCGACAGTTTATCACCCAGTATTTCTGTCTGATTTCATTTATGACTAATTGTACTCATGTATGTTGGAATTTTACATGATAACTTTGTATGAACAATCTGGTGAATTCATGTTTTGGACTCAGAATGATGGATTGTCGTGTGCTCTCCGCCACAAATTATGTGAAATTCGATGGTCTACTCAGTACCATAATTCCATCTTTCATTTCTGGAAATAAACAGGCTATTTTGCTTTGACCAATTAAAGATTTTCTAGTTTTGAGTTTTCGTATTTCTTCTGGAAAACATTCATGTTGAATATGTTTCAGCCATATCTTCTCAGCCTTCTAGATTTCCTCTACTGTTAGGTTTGGAGAAAATTTTTCTTTGTTCCTTACAATTTCAAAAAATCTCAAACTCCATCCGGTGGTCCTGATCAGTCTACTTCACTTCGAAAATCACCGTATGTCTGGGAGGCATTCTTCATATTTTTAGAAAATGACAGAACATATTTTAATTTGCTGATTTCTCAGCTCTACGTTATTTTCATTTAAATAGGAAGGTCTTTTATTTTCGATTGGCCATGATTCTTCTGTTTTTTTTGGGAAAATAAGGACTAGAAAAACATTCATTTGAAATGACTATGTCGATTTTTTTCCTGCGTGTAGCTTCATCCGCGATATTAAGTTCAGTTGGGACCCATCGTCATTCTGCAATACGTGTCAATTCTTGAATTTAACCGCTTTGATGTGATACGAACGGTTTATAATTTCGTCCGTCTCCTCGTATCCAATTCAAGCCACATGATGAGTCGGACCAATAAAACATTTCATCTATGGGGAACTCGAGTTCATTCCTCATCACATAAGCCAGCCGACTGGCCGTCACTGCCGCCTGGTGTTCAAGCCTAGGCATAGAAGGAGGTTTCAGAGGAGAAACTCTCGTTTTCGCTGAGATAAGACAAACATCAATTCTGTCTTCTCTAATGACGCGAAGAAAGCCAGCTGCTGAGAATGCTTTCTCACTACTATCATAAAATGTGTGAATTCCGATTCGTAATGCTAATGGAATCAATAGAATCTAGCATCTTGGAATTTCAATCTGTACAATTTTCTCCATGTCACTTGTAATATAATGTGTTAAAACGTTGAACGCTAGTTGTGTTATTTATAATCTTTTGGCCAGATTATACATCACTCAACCAATATTTCCAAGCAATGAAAAGTTCTTCAGGTAAAAAATCATCTCAATCGATTCCTACTCGCCAAATATCTTACATCAGTATTTAACCTCTCACCGTGAAAGTAGAGATCAAACCTAGGGGGTCGTATACCGACATCAAAACTCGTAAAACCTTTCTCTTTGTAGGTTGTTCCGCCACTAAGTTTTCTGAAGTCAGTCTGAAGGAAAATTCATCGTTTCCGGGATCCCACCATAATATTCGATGTAAGGAAGTGTCATCGATATTTTTTTTAGCCGCCAGTAACATATCATCAGATAGCTTATCTCGAATCAGTTGAGAGTTTGTCATCCAGTTGACTACTTCAAATCTCACAACCTTGTCGACTTTACATACTTCTATTATCGTTTCTAGTGCTTCTTCTTCGGTGTCTTTCGAATCCAAGTAGTCATCTACATAGAATTTCTTGATAATAGCTGTTCGGATATCTGGATTCGTAGAAAATTCCTCATCATTCGAGTTTTTTACGAATTGAGCACATACAAGCGAACAGGTTGCTCCAAAAGTCACCACCAACAGTTCATAAATACCAGGATGTCTGTCTCTTTCCAAATTTCGCCAAAGGAATCGTTGAGCACATCTATCTCGTTCTTGTATTCCTACTCTATGGAACATCTCTCAAATATCTCCACAAAAACCGAATCGCCTTTGTCGAATACCTCTTGATTTTGCTGCGGCATCAAAGTCAGCTTGTTTGAATTTTCTACAGCGAAATGAGGAAGATACCAAAAAGATGAGTATTGTCAATTTTCAGCACCAAATGTTTCAGTCAGATAAGAGTTTTCTACCATCTTCTGCAGCTCTTCATCAGTCGTCTCTTTTTCACAAATGTGTAAACTATGGGCTTTGGAAGAGTTTTCCCCGCTATTTGGACTTGGTCCGTGTACAGCCCAACCTAACTTACATTTACTGATTATAGGAAGATTTTCTGGGAAGGTTCTTATCTGTCTCGCAATTATCAGATTTATGTTATCTTCTTCAATAAACAGTAAAGGTTTTTAGTGATCGATATCTTTTATTGGAACACCTTTTAGTTGTGAAAACTGTTTCTAATCGGATATGTTGATGTGTTGTTCGGGTAACGTTCGGACTCTTTTCATAGTAAACATTCTGCTATCATCATCAATTTTGGAAACAGTGACATCTAAACGAACAGAATTTTCTTCAACCATGACATTTTCGTTTGTCCATTGTAGACAAAGTGATTCCTTCGTTCCAGATAGCCCAAGTGTCTCTGCTACTTCTGCATCTAATAATGTCACTGTAGACGCCTCATCTGGATTCATTACTTATCTTGTGATGTGATATTTCCTGGTTTTTCTTCGGGAAATTGCCCTTCGACCTTGGGTATGTTGTCAGTGGGTTTCTCAGTTTTCCCAGGAATACGTGACAGATTTTCTTTTCTATCATAATGAAATTGTTCAGATGTATAATCTACCCATTGAGATACTCTGTTGCTTTGTTCTTGTTCTTGAACTAATTCTCTCCTGATATTTTCGCTTCTTGCTTCTGATTGATCGTAACTGCTGCCCTTTTCTTGGGCATCTATCTCGGCTTCATGCAATTCTTCAAGTTGAAGAAGGTGTAAACTATCAGCTATTTCCTTCTTCTTCAACTCTCAACAGTTCTTTTCTTCCAGTTGTTGTTCTTCCAGTTCTAGTTCTATGGATTTTCTTTGTAGCTCACGTCTTTGTCTTTCTATTTTTAGAGCTATTTTGTTCTTTTTCAAATACATACTAATTTGTCGAGATAATCCGATATCCATTGAGGCTCTCGAGTGAACAGACTGCTTCTAGTGAACCTCATGTATCAAGGAAGTTGACGCGCCGGATTTATTTTCAACGACTTTTTCAAGTAGTTTGCCTAGATTCTGGGATTCTGGTTTCTCACGACTTCCAAATCCGTTTGGCCATACGTAGTGCGATGACAGACTTTTATTCAGACCTGCACCTTCTCGCTTCGACATACGTTTCTCAATATCATGATCACGTCGGGGTCACCAAATGTTGTTTCTTTGACAAATTATCAAGGTCGAAAATGCCCAATAAATCCTACTTTTAGTAGGGATAAACTTGTATTGACTTTTCTTTGACAAATTATCAGTAATTATCCAAAACATTTTGTTTTGTTATCTACAAACAATCGGTTTTTAAAATTTTATCGTGTAAACCACCAAATATATTCAATGGTTGGAAGGCAAGAAGCATCTCCGCTGAACCATCAGCGACTTCGAATGTGCGCGTCATATCATCTGTTTCTTGACTTACCATATTCTTCGAAACATTTTATGCATCGAAATAGGTTATGAACCGAAACAAATTTGACTCAAACCTGTCAACATTATTGTTTGTGTGTGTAGATTGCTCAGTGTTGTGATATTTTGTGTTATATAGATAGATAGCTACACTTATTTCAACAGAGTATTTTATAATTATTCACAGGACTGGCAGAATATTTTCGTCTGAGAAATACCTACGTCAAAAGGAGAAATTATTGAGAAATTCAAAATAAATAGCTTCATGTTTCAAACGCAATATAAACATTTCAAAATGTGCGTCATATTTTGTGTTGAAATGTATTCAAAACGAATTAAAAATTGATGTATTTTGTAATATGAATATAATTTTGTAAGGTTACATAGGTGATATTTGTTAAGCTGAATATATAGATTTTTATGTTAATTATTATCAGATATTACACAATTATTATAATTTTTGATAACTATCTACAATAATGTATTGTATGAAATATTTGTTAGAATAAAATAATAGTATTTTCAGAAATATGTGTAAAATGTAAAAAAAATCCAACAAAAAACTTCAACAAAAATTTTTATTAGCCGATGATTCAGACCATTCACCTGTGGCTCGTGGCCGTAACTTCACCTCGTGAATAATGGCCATCATTATACGCTCGTTGAATAATATACTATTGTAAGTGTTATTATTGTGACACACACTTACAATGCGTTAGTTATTATTTCCAAAGGTAATCAATATAGCGTTGGCGTTAAAGATTTTTTGGATACTGTGGACAAATATAAAATACCAGTATCAAAAAATTCTATCCGTATCTGTAGAGTAGAGAGTGTAAAGTAGAGTTGTAGGCCCACAGCACTTAGGCAACATGAAACCCATTTTACATCCTCCAAAGGAGTTGTTCTCCTAGGTCATCGTTCACCCTGTCCTTTTCAGGAAAGTGGACAGGTCTCTGGGAAACATCTCCTTTATACCGGCAGGTTTAGGCAAAGACTCGCCGAACACACACTCTCTTATTGACGATAATTCTGGACATTCGCATAGGACATGCCTAACAATTTCATCTTTTTGTTCACACATCCTTCATAAAGGTGTGTCCACTAGCCCCATATTGTGGAGGTGTTTCCTTAGTTGAAATAGTACCGTCAAGCGTAGATTTTTCTTGGTCATCCTTCGGCGCCAGCTTCCCAGGTTAATCCTGGCAAGATTGCATCCTTTGATTTCATCCCATCTGTTTAGGGGTTGACCATGGGTGTGACGTTTGGCTAGTTCCGTAATTGTCGAAGTAATAAGGCTGTAGATGCCATTGGGCCTAAAATTCTTAGTCCAGCAGCTTCCTTGGTTAAAGAGTCGGCAATGCAATTACCTTTACTCCTGTCTTGCCCTTTAACTAACGTCAGGATAATGTTATTATCTACCGAAGATTTGGCTAAATCTTGATGACACTCTAGTACTAGCCCTGTTTATGCCAGACATTTCTTTCCTGGTTATTCCTTTTATGCTGATTGAGATACCAGCCAGTTCTGTTTGAAATACGCTGGTATTTTTTCCCATTCTCCACATAATCTTTAGGCTTAGTGATCTGGGGTACACTCCACATCCTGAGCCTTCTTTGGTTTTTGAGCCGTCTATAAATATGCGTATTGCATTTATAGCATCTAACTCAGTATTCTGTTTTATTTGTCTTTTGTAGGGTTTATTAAACACAAACCTGGGTCCAGTTGCATGACTGGTTGCCTGCGGCAGAGGTTGCGCAGAAAGCGCTTCTCACCATAGGCTCAGCCTCAATTGACCCATTCCTACTTCAAGGTTTACACCAGCCGTACGCAATCGTAATATGGCCAATACACAACCTCCTTAACGTACAGGTCCAGAGGGGCCAGACCAGTAATTAATTCCATTGCCGCGGTTGGTCTGTGATGTCTTCTACATTGATACTTATTGCTCTACTAGAGAGCATCTTGAGTATCCATTCTTCTATTGTCAGAGGTACATTCCTGGAGTGTAGTTGCTGGGTTGGAAAGGTTGTTTTATCAAACGCTCCCTCGATATCTATAAATATAACCAGGGTGGATTCCTTGTCGTCCAATGATATCTGGTGATGATACTGGGAATATACATCAGAGCTAGAGAAGCTCGGAATATTCCAACCAGGTGCGGCATAAGAATAAGAAGTAGGGCTGGTCTTATAACGTCAGATCCTGGTGACTTAAAGATGGAAAAACCCGATATGGCCCATCTTATCTTGTCCTTGCACTAGCAGATTGCCCGTCGTATTGTGAGGGTGTTGTTGGTACTTCCGTCCAGTTCGTCATTCCAGGAAAGACTGAATGTGGGAAATGAGTTTCCATAAGAATATCAGCACTCTCTTGTAGGTTGGCGGCTTTGTCGCCATTTTCCCTCGTCAGGATGCCTAGAAGCTAGTGAGAAGTCTTTGACTGCCTCACAGTAGGCTCTCCAGGCTTCTTTTTGATTTTGTCTGCAGACTTTTTTGAACTCCCTGAGGTTGGCTTGATATATATCCCAGTCCTCTTCGAGTAGGCAATATCTATTTTGTTTTGGATAGATGTCGTGTACCTTTCCAGTTCTTCATTATTGCTAGGAGTCAGGACCTCTGTTTCCCGCAGAGCTCCTTTTAAGAGTCGATTGTAGAGAGCTACATCCATCCTCTTCGGGTCACATGGTTTTGAAGTGGTCCTGAGATTCTGGCTTACCGCTTACCAGCGATGGTCTGACATAAAAATATGGTCCGAGACTTACCAGTCCTTGATTTTGTTGGATATTTTGGCTGTCGTTAGCGTGATATCTATTAATGTTTGGGGCTACGGACGTTAATAAATGTCGGATGCATGCCTTCGTTCAAGATTGTTAGGTCTTTCTTGATGATATATTCATATTGATATCTTTGCTGCCCCAGCTCAAGTGGTGAGACTTTGAGTCGCAACCCAATATAAGCTCCACTCTCTGGTTGACGCAATGATCCACTAATACCTCTATTTCTCTGGTCGGTGGTAGGGTGGCTGCATCTGAAGGCAGGTACACCAATGCGAATATCAACGCCGTATATTTGCCATTTTTCATCTGGATATTCTACTTTAACCCCTGAATTGTGACATCGGAAAGGCACTGTAATTCCTAGCAACATAAACGCAGTCCTAAGTTGCTGATTGCTTGGTAAGCTGAAAATTTGACCAGTTAGGCTACTGTAAAGCTATTGCCTTCCCCAATACATCAAGGTGTCGACATAATATTGACGTTGCCGCCTTTTTGTGTTGGAGGTTCCATTGTATTAGTTTTATTTTTTTTTCAACGGCCTTGCCCATGAGACAGTTGTTGAATTTAAAGTTAATTTTAGGAATTAATCTGCTCCTCCACTAGGGGGGAGGCGGCCTCGCTGTTTTTGGGTGCCTTCTCCGTCAGGTCATCGACTGTCATCTGTTCAGATGCTTCGACTTCCTTTTCGGGACTCATGGTGGCCTTGGGGTCAATATCCACTTTAGGTAGCTAGATTTCTAATGACCTAGGGTCTCCTGGAGTACTCTCTGCTTTTTTTCGTGTTACCCGTATAGTCAACGAAGTAAACGCGTAGCTTATCCTCATTGACTTCTTCTTTAGGACAGTCTTCAATCCCGAAGACCAAGAAGTGTCCTTGTAGATTCATTTTCACCTCATGGTGGAAAGTGCACCATCTTGCTACCGTTAGGTCAGGGTTCTACGCCTTCAGCCGACCCAGCACCCTCTCCTTTTCACCGAATGTGGTCTTGTGCACATCCTCCGGGATCCACAGCGAGGCTTTGATAAGCTTTTGGAGTTTATCCACACTGACGACCGCAAGTTTTGCTTCCTCTCACGGCTTAATATTCATTCTGGCTTTCTTCAGCCACTCTAGCGTCACGTCGTCATCGCAGACCACTCTGATGATTTGATCGGAGTATGTCCACGACTTGAATGTGGGCAGTGTGCTGTTGCTGCTGGAGACGGAGAAGACAATCTTGTCCAGCTCCTCCAGCAGTTGTTTTTTTATGAGACTCTCCCGTTCTGCGGTAACCTTATCGTACGGGTTAGTCTCATCTATGATTGCAACCTTGAGGTGTTTCACGGCGGCATCCATGAAGGTTTTGGAAGGTGCAGCGACATTACTATCGTTGCATTTTTTTCAGCAACCGTTTAATATTTCAGATATATTGACACTTGTTAAATCACCGGAAATATATTGAAACATGCTCAAAGAAGAGTTTCGTTTTTTATAAAAAATGTGTGAAATGATAGAAACATTTAACTGGGATGCAAAACGAATTCACCTGTCAAAAGTGTGACCCTAGATGGGTTTTGTCTTGAATCTTAACACAGAACATCGTATGGCAGGTATTAATTCTCTGTGCTTTGATTGGTTGGTGGGTGGGTATATGGATGCAAATGTAAAGAGATAAAAGATAAAATCATAATTATCTCCGCCATGTTGTATAGAAGTGTTTTGCTACTGTCAAATTAATGGATTTTTGTACGAATTAGTGAATGAAAATGGAAGAAACTAAAGTTATTTATCATATAGACGATGAGGAAACCCCATATTTAGTTAAAATTCCTATATCACCAGAGAAAGTGACACTATCCGATTTCAAAAATGTTCTGAATAGGCCCAACTACAAGTTTTTTTTCAAATCAATGGACGATGATTTTGGGTATTTACATTTGATTGAATTTTGTTTATAGCTGTTGAATTAGAAATTAGATTTCGATTAAAGTTGAAGTTTTGCATGATACCGTTTATTTCACTAACAATGTACTAGAAAGTGATTTATTGATATTCAGTGGAAGCCATTATTCACTAGATAAACATTCCTTTATCCCCAATTTTAATTCTATTTCTAAATTTGGTTTGGTCTTTTACCTCAGGGATATTGATAATTATACCATATTAAGAAATGTTATTCACTACGAAAAGTATTAGTTATTTTTATTCACTTGTCATTATTTTAACTTCACATATGTTTTCAAAAGCTTCAAAATCATTGAAATTGAGATTACTTATGTCGAGAATACATTAAATATTCGTTTAGCTTGATTATTATCACTGCTATTTTCAAGTTCAACCAAAATCTTTTGGCTTTCAGGGAACTGAAATACTGACAATCATAAAAATGGCATTTTACTTTTTACCTTAAGTACTAGGTAGTTACCATTCATAAAAATGTATGATTTTGAAAAAAAAAAATTGAATTTTTTTTTTATAAATTTTAGAGTTGTGAAAGAAGAGATCATTGATGATTTAGCCCTTTTACCATGCTTCAATGGAAGAGTTGTCAGTTGGGTAAGTTAACAGATTTTTTTATCTAGGTTTATTTACACAAACTTAATACATCCCAAAATTTATAAAATATTTCATGAAATAAACATCTAATTTATTATTACTTTTTACTTAAGACTGGTGTGTTAATTCACGTTTGCTGCTTTCAAAAACATATGCATAGTACAATGAGCACACTGAATAGGTCATAAACTTATTCTAGTATTATTAAGTTTACACTACAGTATGACATTTTCTATTGTATTTTATAGCATAGATAAATGATCACTGAATAACAAAAACGGATCTAGATTTTGAAGATATTAAAAAAACCTCATGCATAGATAGATTCCTGTGGTGGTGCTCTTATCTGGATTAGGGAAGGGCATCTAAATAATGAAATACAATCGAACAAAAATTTGATGGTCGAATGTGAAATTGAGTTATGTGACATTAGTTACTCATCAGGTCATAATAAAATATTGTATGGTAACTGAAAACGGACCACCTAATGGAAACATAAGTATCTTTGAGTTCAATTTTAACATATATCAACATAAACATGATATTAAAACTAACCTACTCCTTGATATAATCAGCTTCCACCAGTTGGGTTGAAATCCTGCATTGATCACATAGTAACAAATATCTCTAAATCCAGTTATAAAAGTAACGTTATTCAACCTAATATTGCTGATCACTTAGCTCATCTCAGTATCCATCTAAGTACCAAATACTCAATTATGAAATGCCAGCCTAGGAACAATTGAATTGTGAAAACTGTTCTGTGATATAACATTTAACTTTGAAGGGTGCTTTTAAATATTTTTGAAAATCATTATCATTGTTGGAAAGAAAGGTTTTGGCTTTCTACTTCTCCATATTTATACAAAATGTGGGAACCTTTCAAAGAAAGAAAGGAAGCAATCAATTTCAAAAAGTACCTCTATATAAAGTTGTGTAGATCATGCAAAGAAGTAATTTTCAGATACAAACTGGAAGGAAAGCTATTTTGTTATAAACAATTACACTAAAGAAAAATACATTCAAAACAAATACATTTATATGAATACTGGATCATACATAAACCACTTTCCTGTTCACTTTTTATTTATTTATTTACTTATAACATTGACTATTATTACAAAATAATAATTTATAAATTCACACATATGTACTATAACTATCAGCTAGATGTAAGGACAGAAAGTAGAAAAAGAGAAAAAGAACGACAAACATATGTCAATCAATTACAATCTTTTCAGTCTTTTCAAATGATTCCAAAGAAGAATTGAAAAGTTCTAAATCCACATTGTAAGTGTTTGCAAGTCTCAAAATTCTACCTATAGACTCGTTCCAGCCAAAGATAAACATTTTGCTATGTATGTCAAAATGACCTGGGCGATTGATAATAAATTTTATTGACTCAGAGACATAGATTGCTGACACACTACTCTCATAGCAGAGTAAAAATTTGCATAATATACTGTAATTAGTGCTTCAGGATCAACATTTTTATAACTCTTATGACGTATGTTACTGAGGATAGTTTATGGCAAAGGTTGTCTATACGTCTATCTGACTAGTCCATTTTAAAGTCTCATCAATGTATATGCCTAATAACGTCACTGAAGTGATGCAAATGATTTTTTGATTATCCATACTTATGTTTTGTGGTGTTTCTATACTCTTATCGATTTTGAACATGATTCAATTTTTTTTTCCATCTTTCAGTTAGTATGAAGAAGGGGTACTTTGAATATTTCCAAATTTTTTGTTCTCTTTGGATTCACATTTAACGTTATAAGTTCAAAAAGTTCCAGGAAATCAATGCTAGCAGTGATTATTTTGTGAATTAGTGAAAGATCTGATTCTAATCTTCTACAAGCCAGAGTATTCAAGTTAAGAATGTCGAATATGATATCCCAGTTCGTATGCACAGTATGTTAAAAAGTTGTTTAAAGATGAAGAAATAGAAAGCCAAAACCTTTCTCAAAAATTATTCTCTCCTGAAAATATACTCTCAACATTATATAGTGTATGTAGTATTATTTACAGTGTTTTGACGTAGCTTGTCCAGTAAAACACATTCGTCACTAGCAAAATATTTGAAGAAAGTAAGAATCTTGAATATATAATTTGGTTTCTATCTCATAAGTATGAAACTTACTCCAATTCAAATAAGCAATATAAATGAAAAATTGAAGAACATAAACAAAATGTCAGAAATGCAAAAGCGAATCACTATAAAATTAATAATGCAGTAAAAAAACTAGAGAATCCTGGCAAATTATACCATGAAGTAGAATGAAATAAAAATAATTAATTATTATTATTTGAGATTACACTTCTACAGAAGAACATTATCTCTGTTTCTGAGAAAGTATGACAAAACTTCTGCTGGATATGATGGCTTTTCAATCATAACAATTAAAAATATGTAAATCATCCTGACACCTGACTTACCTAATGAATCAATCATTTGTATAAGGCTGCTTCCCAAACATATTTCAAAAACCATTATTTATTCCTCTGCATAAGAAAATAGAAGATAAATACCAATAAGTCGATTAATTTTGTCAGTTTAAAAAGTGTGTGCTCGGGATTCAGTGATGTCGACGAAGGCAATTTTTGCCTGGTCCTGATTGGCGCAGGTTCTATCGGTGAGAAAATCATCCAAGTGCTTGAAAAGATGGTAGTCAATTAGCTAGAGGTCTGGGGAGAATAATAATAATAATATATTTAATCTTCAGAGAAATACAGTTTATAGACACGTCAATACATATGCTTGAAGCAGTTAGAGATCCATTACTATAACTAAGTTAAAACAATAATAATATTAGTAAGTCACTTAACTATGATAAATACATAAAGTCATAAAAAAAACCTGTAAAATATAAGATATAAAATATCTGTAACTAGTTAAAATTAAGTGTTAATACTAAGATTAAACATAGATACATACATGTAAGACTATTAGTTTATGTTGGGTTTATGACTGCTCAGCGAGTATATGTCATCAAGCCCCCGTTTATCACACAAGTTTCATATTCCTCTAGTGAGTAGAAAGCGTTGTCCGTCACGAAGAGTTCAATAGTGAATTTAAAAGTATACATGGTTGCATTTTTTAACTTATCTGGTAGCACATTATATAGTTTGTAGTTGAGTGAGTTTTTGGAAGATTTAGCAAGTCTATATCATGGTACTCT
>WOGN01003929.1:0-14685 GCA_015342105.1 Leptinotarsa texana
GCTATCATAGGTCTAAAAATTAGTTTGCTAATCAGTTAATTCAGAACTAGCATTTAGGTTTCTTATATAATACTACTACCTATATGCCGATTGTCCTTTTTAAGGACACCCTAAAAGACAGATTGTAAATACTAAAAAATGAACGAAATTTGTTTTTTTGACTTAAGGAAGGTAAATTGTTAACATTAACAATTGAATGTAGTGTTGAAAAAAACAGAAAAAATATTTCAGGCATATCTGGGTTAAAGCCGTTTTCTGTACTTAAGTTTAAAACAAAGTCGTTTTTTTCTATAAAAGGCCGAGAACCAATACACTGACCCTACTGTTGACAATATTTGAACATTTTTCGAGAAATTCTTCATAAAGTAAATCAACATCTATAGAGTTTAAAGACCAATTACAAGCTTTAATAAAAGTCTATCCATCTGTCCTTGAAGTGTTACCTCCACGAATAGATCGACCCGCATCAACAGTAAACTGATAGATGAAAAATACGCATTTGAAAGTCTCCTAATGATTCACCTCCTACTCCTGTCGATGAATACCGTGCTGAGAGTACTCGTACAATCCATATTCATCTTGTCGAAAAGAATCCGATATCCGATACCACGAAGCGGAGAATCATACGCCAACTTTCGCGGCGAGGTCGTCGAACCCGGCCCACTTCTTACTCAGTCACTAAACCGCCGACCGCCGACTTGTTGTCGATTGTCGAACCGTTCCGAGCCGCCAACTTGCCTGGCCACGCATCCAAGATGACCAGCGCTTCGAAGATAACACAGCCGACTTCAGTATCTTGCCGTGCTGAGATAATTGGCAAAACGGCAAATCGCTGACACAGTGATCCTGCATTGTACAATGGAGAGCTATCAAATGGCATATATTTTTGAGGTTATTTGAATGTTTTAGGATGAAATCATAAGTCAGATTCGCAGAGAAAAGAACAAGAAAACATGTACTATCTGAAACGTTGTCGCTGATCAATCGAGCCAAAAAATAATCATTTCTTCAGCGTGAAAAACACTCGAAAAGTGAATCCTTTTAGATAACAATTGCAAGTTTGGGTGATGGATAAATGCATATCCATGTTCCTGGTGGAGATGCGTGGAATCTTCAACGTGCGGAGAATATTAGTTAAGGTCACGATGAAGTGAGTGGATCAATATCAAGACAGCTACACTCGGGGATTTGATGAACTCGTGACAGGTCTAGAAATGTCATGAAAAGCCGACCAGAATATATTGGTTCTAAACTGGGTGCCAGGACACCCATGAATCACCAATTGTGGGAGTACATGAATCTGGTGGAAGGTAACCAAATAAGGGATTAGGTCAGAAAGACACAAAACGACTACCGGAAAATTAGGATGGGAATAAACACAGTGAAAACCATTTTGAGAAATGTCATGATAAACAGACCGGAATATATCAGTCCTAAACTGGGTGCCACAATACTAAGGAATCACCAATTGTGAGGATACATGAATCAAGTGGAACGAGGCCAAATGAGGGATTGAGCTAGAAAGAAACAAAATAATTACTGTGATAATACAGATGGGTATAAACACACTAAAAAAGCATTTTGAGGAATGTCATGACAAACTGACCGGAATATATTGGTTCTAAACGGAGTGCCACAATACTAGGGAATCACCAATTGTGTGAATACATGAATCTGGTTGAATGGGACTAAATGAGGGATTGGGCTAGAAAGAAAAAAACAATTACTGGGATATTACAGATGGGTATCAACACACTGAAAAAGCATTTTGAGGAATGTCATGAAAACCGGACCGGAATATAATGGTTCTAGACTGGGTACCAGAATACTCAGGAATCACCAATTGTGTGGCTCCCTGAATCTAGTGGAACAGAACCAAATAAGTAGTTGAGTCAAAAAGAAACAAAACGTCTACCGGAAAATTAAGATGGGTGTAAACACACTGAAACAACATTTTGAGGAATGTCATGAAAAACGGACCGGAAGATATTGGTCCTAAACTGGGTGCCATAATACTAAGGAATCACCAATTGTGGGGGTCCCTGAATCTAGTAGGACAGAACCAAATAAGTGGTGAGGTCAGAAAGAAACAAATCGACTACCGGAAAATTAGGATGGGGGTAAACACACTGAAACAACATTTTGAGGAATGTCATGAAAAACGGAGCAGAATATATTGGTTCTACACTGGGTGCCAGAATACTAAGAAATCACCAATTGTGGGGAACGAGGCCAAATGAGGAATTGGGCTAGAAAGAAACAAAATTACTACTGGAATAATACAGATGGGTATAAACATACTGAAAACGTATTTTGAGGAATATCATGAAAAACGGACCGGAATATAATGGTTCTAGACTGGGGGCCAGAATACTCAGGAATCACCAGTTGTGGTGGTCCCTGAATCTAGTGGAACAGAACCAAATAAGTGGTTAGGTCAGAAAGAAACAAATCGACTACCGGAAAATTAGGATGGATGTAAACACACTGAAACACCATTTTGAAGAATGTCATGAAAAACGGACCGGAATATATTGGTTCTGAACGGGGTGCCACAATACTAGGGAATCACCAATTGTGGAGATACATGAATCTGATGAAACGGGGCCAAATGAGGGATTGGGCTAGAAAAAAACTAAACAACTACTGGGATAATACAGATGAGTTTAAACACAATGAAAAAGCATTTTGAGGAATGTCATGAAAAACGGACCTGAATATAATGGTTCTAGACTGGGTACCAGAATACTCAGTAATCACCAATTGTGGGGGTACCTGAATCTGGTGGAACGGGGCCAAATGAGGGATTGGGCAAAAAAGAAACAAAACAATTACTGGAAGAATACAGATGGCTATAAATATACTGAAAAAAGCATTTGAGGAATGTCATGAAAAACAGACCGCAATATATTGGTTCTGAACTATGTGCCACAATACTGAGGAATCACCAATACATGAATATGGTGGAACGGGGCCAAATGAGAGATTGGGCTAGAAACAAACAAAACAACTACTGGGATACCGCAGATCGGTATAAACTCAATGAAAATCATTTTTGAGAAAGGTGATAATTAACGGACCGGACTAAATTGATTCTACACTGTGAATCACCAATTGTGGGGATACCTGATTCTGGTGGAATGGAGCTAAATGAGGGATTGAGAAAGAAATAAACAAAACAACTACTGGGAAAATACAGATGGGTATAAACACATTGAAAAAACATTTTGAGGAATGTCATGAAAACCGGACCGGAATATATTGGTTCTGAACTGGGTGCCACAATACTAAGGAACTACCAATTGTGGGAATATATGAATCTGGTGGAACGGGGCCATATGAGGGATTGGGCTAGAAAGAAACACATGAGGGATTGGGCTAGAAAGAATCAAAACAACTACTGGGATTTTACAGATGGGTGTAAACACACTGAAAACCCATTTTGAGGAAGGTCATGAAAAACGGAGCGGTTCTAAACTGGGTGCGAGAATACTCAGGAATCACCTAAATCTGGTGGAACAAGGCCAAATGTGAGATTGAGCTATGAGGAAACAAAACGACTACTGGGAAAAAGAGATAGATATAAACACACTGAAAAATAATTGTAAGGATATATTTGATAAATGAACTGAAGAACTGTTTCAGCAGAACAGGGCTACCCGTATAACGATTAACTTAGCTGCAGAGGATGCAACAAAGATACATATTTTATGTGAATGTGAGACATGTTCAAAGCAAGTATATGAAAGGACACTTTGAAATGAACATCATTAGAAAAGGGAAATGGAATAGGTAAAATTTTAAAGGTCACACTCCCCAAAGAAAGGATTACTGGCATCATTACATTTTCAGATGCTGAAGAACATTGGCAGCGCAAGGGCTTCTCTTTTAGGATTCCTATTATAACCTCAAACTCTGCACCAATTAATAGTTCAGATTTTTTTCATATCCAACATGTTCTTGTTAAAATATTTTGATTTATGATATTCATAGTCACCTTCCTTAAGCTAATATTATGTCAAATAATTCCGATGAGAATAAAATTACGATTCAGGTACTGATTGAGATACTCGGGTAATGAATATTCATTCATTTCTTCATTTATATATTTATTCATTTGATTTCAACCAAATAGGCCAAGGCAGTCTTATTACATAGTCAACAACTTTACATAGTATTCAAGCTGTAATAGTTAAGCTAAGAACCTAAAGCATAAACATAATACGTATCAATGTATCCCCAATGAATTGCAGGTGCTTGTACTTAATCCACACTGCTTTGGTCCATGGACCAAAGCAGTACTTCGAAAGTTTCTAGATGCGAAACTAAATAAAGTGTATACAGCTCAGAAAAGTAAGCGTCACTCAGCTGCGTCAATAAATTTGTGCTCGGGTTTTCATGAAGTCGACGATGGTCGTTTTTGCCTAATTTTGACTGGCGAAGGTGACAAAGTTTTCGATGCGTTCAAAATGATGGTAGTCGATTGGCAAGAGGTCTGGGGAGTATGGTGAGTGAGGCAAAACTTCGACGCTCAATTCGTTTAATTTTTGGACGGTCATTTGTGGAACACGCGGACGGGCGTTGTCGTGGAACAGAACCGGACCTCCTCTGTTGACCAGTACCGTCTACTGATAATGAAATGAGAAATGAATTGAATGTTGAAACTGGAAAATGATAATATATTCGATCGATTATTCATTCGTTCTTCCACAGATTTCGATTATGTTAACACTTGTAACATTCACCCGGAATTATTGTCGTTTTTGTTGGTGTTGCAGATTGAATAGAGAAAAACAAACTTTGAGGTTATGATGAACCATCAAAGTAACATCGCATCACCCAGTATAATAATTCACTGAATATCTGTCGAATTTTGGACAATTCACCTGACATAACTGAAAGGAAAGTCTATCAAAAAAATTCTTCGGAACAAAAATAACCGTTAATGGGTCTGGAAAATGGTCATTAAACTCTCTAAAGGTTCAATTAATGCGTAAATAAGAAAATCGAATCGAAATTACCTTTAATTTTGAGGTACCAACAAAAAATCTTGAAACATATTACTGACCTGATCTGGTCACGTTTTGGAGTGTATTTAAAATAATGCTCGGCTTTCACCGGAATATTTTAACGGTTGTTGTTTTTTGATTGCGTAAAATTTCAAAACTGAGTAGGTAAGTGTAATGATGTGTATCTTAACCGGAGTTCGTTCCTTTTTCCATTCACTATTGTTTCTGGGCAACATATGTTATCACGAAGGTAAATAAAAAAACTACGGAACAGGAAAGGAATTGCAATCATAAACACAACTGGAACTGCAGACAAGTCGCCTATTTCAGCTCATACGATGGTTTGATGCTTGAGTCGGTTGTGACTTTTGGAAAATATATAAATTTATTTTTTCCTTATTAAAGTCTACAGTTGCAAAAATTTCAACAGTTGACTCTATTGATGAATTATACCAGATGAAGTACTGTAAAAAACAACAGTGGTGAGAATGAACATGAAACAGATGAAAAGGTGTATACAATATGTAATTGATACAATCTTTTTTAATTGATGAGTATGGTATATAATGTGAGAGGACTGATATAGAACTTATAATACAAATTGCGCATTTACAGTAACACAAGCGGATGGTTCAGTTGCAACAACAGCCATAGAAAAAGCAAATTTACTAGCTGAACAATTTGTGTCCAAATCCACAGTCGATTTTCTGGAAAAGGTACCACCCACGATTCCCACACTAGAATCCACAATTCCGGAAATTACTTTTCGACAAATTCTAGTCAGGCGAATTCTGAAACACCTCAATATCAACAAGGCGTCTGACCCTGATGAAGTGCACGTAATAAATTGCACTTCTTTGCATGATCTACACATCCATATACATAGAGTTACTCATTATAAAATTGATTACTTCCTTCCTTTCCTTGAAAGATTCCCTCATCTTTGTTTTTTGTATCAAGATGGAGTAATAGAAAGCCATAAACTTTCTTTCCCAAAAATTAATCACTCCTAAAAATATAACCAATTCAATAAACCCGAAGGAAATTTCAATTGTTCTGGTGACCTATATTTTTGTTTAAAATTACAATTGTTTTTTCTCTCAAACAAGTGATTATAATATAAATCTGAACCTAGAACAAAACCTTGAAAAACACCCCTGTAGCGTTTTCAACAAAACTCTAGGTTAGAAAATACAGTCCGATTATATTCAATTGTATCAGAACAATTATATGGGTAATGAATATGGTGACTGAGAATTGAAAGTATATAAGTTTCACTATTAGGCCCAATCTCTAACAAATATACAGTCCACCAGAACTAGTGTCACTGTTTATGAAAAGGTTCACATACCAATCACAACCATACTGAAAAACAAAAACGTTTCATAACTTTCCCAACGGTTGCATCTGTGCGTAAATATGCCGAAACGTTTTGAACTATATTTTTGTTTTGAAACTATCGTACCACAAATAAAGAGACGTTTGCATGCATAATGACTAAAAAAAACAACTTTCCCATTTATGTTACTGCTACTCTTTTCTAATTTAAATACATAACAACTACGTATCACATCATAACTAACGTTCAAACAGTTATTGTTCCACAAAACTCAATTATACTCTTGCTTTTCCATTACGATGTTACTAATTCTCTTAGCAGAAACAATGTAAACAAAACATTGAAGTAATAACCCGTAAATACAGGGTATTCCAATAAAAAATATCTGAATGAACAAAGATCAAATTTTTTCAATGTTTTGAACTTGAAACAACTGAAAACAATAATGAAATCTTTCTTTCTTTTATGAAAATTATATACTGGAATTAATAGTCTACAAGTTGTCGCTATAGTTTTTTGCGACTATGTCGCATTCGACTATGTCAATCATGGTATTCTAACAAGAAAACAATCATTATGGTTTCAGAAGAATGGGTTACAAATAGAATCATATCCACGCAAACGACATGAAATCTTTAAAACCATAACTTTCATAATAATTTTCCATCAACTATGGGATTTCCTCAGGGATTATCTCTAGGCCTTACTCATTTTTTGAAGTATATCTATGATCTCAAAAGTATACATATATCAGGTCAGTTTACAGTATTTGCTGAATTTACAATCATCTTGTGGCAGAAAATCATTTTAACAAACATAAAATCAACACTGACTTGAAGGCACTAAAAGTATGGTACGATTCAAATTATTTATTTCTGTGAAAACATTCATGAATTGAGTTTTTGATAATTTGTATTGATATAAAAATGGAATTTGAACACGTCACTACTTAAAATAATGATAATAGTATTTATTATCATATGGAGTAATACATTGAGTAATACAATGGATAAAATAGAGTGTTACATTCTCAAAGTGGAGAATTACACTTGTTTATGAAAGAAAACAACATACAAAAATACAAATAACAATGCAATACAAGTAACAATAAAAATGTGTATATAATAAACAATATCTGTCAAAATGAGAAATAAAACACATAAAGTAATACAAAGACATTGATTAGCATATGCAAACATCAGTTTCAAACTAACAGATGCAGCACAGAATGAAATCATAAGATAAAATTACCATTAAGGTAAATATGAAAGTTACAGAAAATAGTCCAATAGTTTAAAAAAGTTTGAACAGTTGAAAATTAAAATTATGAGCATTTGTGACCTATATGTCTTGTGATAGAGATTTGAATACTTTGGACTCTAAATGATAAGAGTTCATATTTCCTATTGACTTTTTCACGCAAGGTGATAAAATTGCCCCTTTGTTTCGTGTGGAATAGTTATGACAGGAGTATATCAGATTAGATTTATTCTTATAGTGTACGATGGCTCCAGTATCAGAGATTTCTTACTCCGTACTTAGTCAATTTTTTCCAAGGTACATCTGAGGAACCATTTTCAAATCTCTTTTAGATTATTGAGGTAAGTTTTGGAAACTCTTCCCCAACCAATTATTCCAAAATTCATATGGGATTCTACCAAACTCTCATAGAGTTTGGTCCCATCTGAATTAACAATCAATCATTATACTTAGATATTTCAGGTATTATTACAACTACCTTGGATACTGTAAAATAAAATTCTGGTAGGCATATATCGTAGCTACTGAAAGGTAAGAAGATTTTTTTTAAATTGATCGATAGTAGCTTTTAGTCAAATCATGGGTTTATTTCGTACAGGTCTTGCTCGGGTTTTATTTGAAAATGAAACCACTTATTGTCATCTCAGAATATTACAGTGTGGTTTTTCGGCGCCAAAAAATTCTTTAGTAGAAACCAACCCAAAATTTACAAAAAATTGACATACAAGCTACAACCAAACAAATAAAATTAAAATATTAATAAAAGCTGAAAAATAAAGATTAAAAAATTATTATTAGCAAAAATGAAAAACAAATTAAAAAAATTTAAGAGGTTTCAAACCAAGTTATGTCACGACGTTTCGATTGTTAGTATCCATAATCGTCTTCGGGTGATAACTGGCAAAAACAATACCGTAATCATTCCTCAGCCACTGTATTTCCCAGATTTGGCCCCCTGCCACTTTTTCATGTTCCCAAGATTCAAAAAACCCATGAAAGGGTGGCGTTTTTCGACGATTAGGAATATAAAAACCTAATCATTAAGAGAGCTCAAGGGAATATCATGAAGTGAATATCAGAACTGTTTCGAGTATTGGAAAAAATGAGAAAAATGAAAATTCACCTCGTTTTTTGAATATAGTAGTACTTACACAAATATATTGAATTTTGATGAACGTAAGTTGGTTAGACATTGGTATGCCTTCCATCATAATGACTTTCAGTTTCAAGAACTCACAAAAAACAAACAACTCGATTCAATTATCAAACGACATAAAACATCAATTAATTTTTTACCCGAGCTAATTTTTTCATAACAGAAGCTGTAATTATTATTCACAGAGCAAAAACATTGCACTCGAAGCATTAACTATGTCAAGGTTGATCTGAATTGCATGTTGTGTAAAAGTTCGGGTCGTCGAACTCTGTTTTCTCTCATAAATACAAATCACGACATGGAGGAAATATATACGTTTTCGAGGATGTTGCTCTTTGCGATATCCTATTTCATGCATTAACTTGAAAAGTTCACCATCCTCATTGAAACGCAATAAACGCAGTGATTTACTACTTTGAAGCAGTAATGAGATGAAAACCACAACCGTGGCTGCAATCATGTCAAGAGTTGTTCAGTCATGTCATTAAATTGACAGCAGGTTCATAATCTATTCGCATCTTGTAGATTTTTTTTCATCAAATAAGAATTAACGAAAATAAAAAGAAATGAAATATAAAACTACCTACTTCAATGAACAGTGTGTGTAATGTCAAGAATTTTACGTCACCAGGGTCTACGCGGCTCAGCCCACGTAGAATTTGGTTTGTCACATCAAGTTTAGTGATATTTTAAACTGACGAAAGTCAATACAATTTTTGGACCCCTATTTTTCCCTCTTGGGGGGTAAATTTCTGATTTCCTTTCTTGACGCTCATTTAAACTATACAAAGGGCCTACCTGCATTTTTCAGAATTCTAGGTTAAGTAGCTTCGGCTGCACGTTAAGAGCGGACAACAGCTAGTAATTTATAATTTTACTTCAGTAAATATAAAAAATTTGGCAAAACTAACACAACCGTTAACGACGTCTGCTAGCGTTTTCGGCGATGGCGCTTCAATGCTTAGACCGCCCCTCTACCCCGCGAATCGTTCCCCGTCGTCTTACAGTAGACGCGACGCGTAATGGCTTACTGCGTTGCTTCAAGTTAACTTTATTAAACGATTCGTTGAAACTACTCAATATAAAAGACAAAACCAACTTTTTCTTCGAAAATTATTTTTCGAAACATAATTTTCAGAGTAAAAACAACATTATAAGGAATTTTGAAATCGAAAGCAATTGCCATTTCCAATTCTGAATTCCATAACAAAAATCTCCAATAATTGATAATTACCTAGTAAAAAATAATTTTAATAGAGCTCCTATTAGAGAAATAATTAAAGAAAGAAGTTTCTCCTCCCAAAATACAGGAGTGAAACCTAAATATCACAATATTCCAGTTGGAGAAAATTTATCTGATGAACTTGGAATACTACTCAGTACCGAACAAATGAAAGTGGCCTTTTCAAATGAAAATACAGGTGGAAAGCATTTTTTCTCGAAACAATAAACAAAAACACCACAAGAAATACAATCCAATATAGTGTGCAAATTCAACTGAAGAAGCTGCTTCAAATGCTACCTTGGTCAAACTGGACGGTATCTTAAAACCCGAGTTTCAGAACACATGAGAGAATCCAACAAACTGAATATAAAAAACCCCACAGCTCTCGTTGAACATGAAAAAGATTATGGAAACATTTTTGATTTTGATCATCCACCAAGTCTAGATGTTCAACCATATTTATCCAGGACTTTTGAGCAAAATGATACATATTCTCAAATACGTTAGTGTTAACACTAGAACGAGATGTCGATAGCCTTAATACTGCATATTTCACTTTGATAAGTGAAATACCTGAATAATTTAAACTTTTTTCATTTTTTCTCTTTCTGCCATTTATTGAAAAACAGACCTAACCTTATCAGAATCACAGATAAAGCCGTTCGTTTGTTTCATGTCGTTTTGTGTTGGTGTTGTCTCGGAAATTTGGTTTCTACATTTTTTTAATATGTATCTAATATGTCTAATGGTTTTTAAAATGGTAACATTATCAACACGACATAACTACTTTTCGTGAGTAATTTAATTAAGAACTCATTGTTTCTTGTGAAATTCAAACAATAATAATCGTATAAGTTTTGTGAAAGGTATATTTATAGAAATTCATTGTTGCAGAGCCCCGAAGAAGAAGAATTTAATTAAATTCGAAATGTCGGAGAAAAAACAATGTTTTTTTTATAATTGATCATGTTACCCAACCAACCTATTTTCAGAAAAATTATTAATTCACTAAACAAGTTAATTTAATGAAAGACAAAGTTTATCTATATTAAACTAGTACTATGTTGCTGTATCGCTGCTGTTCCAATGTTTTGACAGAATCAGAATCAACTTTAAACTAAAAATGAAGTAGTATCAAGCATTGCAAATTTTATGGTTTATCCAAGAATGCCTGAGAAGCAAAATTACCCCGAAATACATGAACATCAGGACCAGGACAGTCCTGCACTCTTCTGGCTAAAAGGAGAGTGCAGGACATTGTTCTCAAAAAGAAATATCCTGCAACATTATTTGAAGGTATTACACTCGGAACTTACTTATTAACTTCACCAGATAGAATTTGACTTTTTTTTATGACCAAGTTAGGTCTAAAATTAGTGATTTCATATACCGGAAGTACCAAACTCAACTCAAGAAACTTAGGGCACTAAAACAGAAACAACAACATATCAAAAGGGTGTATTATATAAGTTTGAGAATGTCCATATAGGACGAAACTGTAGTAACGTTAGTTACAAATAAAAGTGGAAAAAACATTTTCTTTTCTCTCTTCATTAAATCTAAATTCTTTTCGTACTTCTGTCACTCTGTATCTCAGAGGGGATGCATTTTGGGACATACCTTGATAGAAACTCAAAATGAGGTGAGGATTCTGTAGTCGGAGTTTGTCGGTCTGATTCTGACTCACCCTGTTTATGTTTTCTGTTTTTACATATTTTGTCTTTCATTTTTTAAGTTTAATTATTTTAAATATCTGATCATGTCCACGTGTATTTCAAAGATTCGTTTTTACAATTAACATCTTTTATATGACTTGCTACAAACATTCGTTCATAATGTAACGTAGTTAAATAAATCTTATCTTATCTTATCTATGTTATCATAGCTTAGTATTGAAACTTTCATCAATATGATGTATTCCTATTTCACACTGTCTTTGATCTTGTTTCAAATTGAAAATTTCACCTGTTATAATCTTTATATCGCATTATTTCATTCAGTTCAACATAATAAACCGTATCATACCCGAAAGAATCAAGATAGGTAGAGGCTCTCTAAAGTGAACAAGACTTCGTGAAAGTAAATTCAATTTATGGTATCGATTAAACCATATTTCAAAATTTCACTCGGTAAGAGATTGTTCACCCGCAACAATCAACACTTCTGATTATAGGTGAGACATTTTTCGACCTGTGGCAAAAACTAGTCGAGCGAAAGTTGGGAGGAATAAATTATTCCGAGGAATTATGGAATATACACGGTGGTTCAGGATTACAATATTCGGTACAACATCCGATGAATGACTTTGAACACTGTAAATTTCACAGTTTTTCATGATTTTTATCATGCAAAAGAAATCATCAAGGTTGTCCTAGAATTTTGTTGACAGACAATGTTTCTCCATTATTGAAAAAAAAGAAACTACGGTAAAACTTCGTTTTGTGGACACCCGACGATTTTGAAAAAATTTTTGACTGTACTTACGTATTTTATGCGTAGATTACGAATCCGAAAGAAAAAAGCGGCGCTCTCCTTTATTTAAAAAGTTACGGCCCTTCAAAGTTCAGAAAAGGGCAACTTTTCAGCCTTCTTTTTCACCAAATAAACTATTTAAAAACACAAGTATTTATTCACTAGGCCACCTTTACACCTTATTCCTCCTTCTTTAACACTTTTCACTTCAATAATTAACATTTTTCTTATAAAAATGTTAAAAAATGTACGGAGCTGCTTTTTGGTTACATATCACTGTATTTTATGTTTTTAAGGTTAATGATATGGTTGGTACGACTGATGCAGTCAATATTCTTAAAGTAATTCAAATGTTTTTTGCCTTCATTCTTTAGCTCGTAAATTGGTTTTTGGTAGTCTATTAAGGTAAGATGGATTTAAGAAATAAACTGACAGAAGCTTATATTCCGCAAAATAATCCTAGTGAGTATGAGTTATAGGTAAATTTAGAAAATTTAATTTTGTAATCAATATTATAGGTTGATGCAAGATGTAGTTGGCCAAACTATGAATTTCATTTAAATTCATTTTGTATTTTTCACTCTCGTCAAACTAAAATTTACGAGCTAAAAAATGAAGGCAAAAAACATTTGAATTACTTTAAGAATATAGACTGCATCAGTCGTACCAACCATATCATTAACCTTAAAAACATAAAATACAGTGATATGTAACCAAAAAGCAGCTCCGAACATTTTTTAACATTTTTATAAGAAAAATGTTAATTATTGAAGTGAAAAGTGTTAAAGAAGGAAGAATAAGGTGTAAAGGTGGCCTAGTGAATAAATACTTGTGTTTTTAAATAGTTTATTTGGTGAAAAAGAAGGCTGAAAAAATGCCCTTTTCTGAACTTTGAAGGGCCGTAAATTTTTAAATAAAGGAGAGCGCCGCTTTTTTCTTTCTGATTCGTAATCTACGCATCAAAATACGTAAGTAGAGTCAAAAATTTTTTCAAAATCGTCGGGTGTCCACAAAACAAAAATTTACCAAATGTTTAGATAATTTCTTCTATATGTGTACTCAAGACTTTTGAGTACACATATAGAACTGGTACCGGTCAGCGATAATCATCTTTTTTGAGCAATAATATGCTAAGAGCACATTGTCCTTGATAACACTGTGAGCCTCTCCACCAATCAAAGTGAGAAATAGAGGTACCTTCTTCTTTTCTTTCATATTATTACACAAAAATAACTGCTCCATTATCTCAATATAGCTAGATATTTCCGACACTCTAGGTTTGAAAGGTTCAATTGATCTCACCAAACACATTTTTATAGTTTGACTTGACTCAGCTTCAGAGTATTGACCACTTTATCCTCGTCGCCCCTTTCGTTATGTATTTTCGGATACAGAACAAATACTTTTGGATTAAACTTTGTTACAAAGAATTATCTGACATTCCAACTTTATTTTAATTTGACAGTAAATCGACAGTTCTCCAAACCCGTATTCCAATGCTTTCTCAATACTGAAGGTTTGGTACTTTAAGTTTACCTCACGTGATTAGAATACATATCATTATTGAAAATAAAAACGTACAGAATTCATTGAAAAAATCTTTTTTAGGAGAACAATTTCTTTCTCCCAAGAGAGCAATGTAATTCTTCTATAAAGTTAGCAAAGCCTTTTAGGCACAGTGAAATTAATGAAATTCATTTTTTAATTGACAAAAATTTGTTGTGAAAAACTTGTCCCACCCCTTCGTTTTATAAGGTGTAGCTCTGCTAATTTGATATCGAGTAGTAGAATTCTCAATAATACCCATATGTTGAAACCATTGTTACCAGCATTTGTCGAAAATAGTCGAAACTCATAAGATATCACGAAAATCTCTGAAACGCATTTCTCTGAAAACTATTGCATTTCTCCTGTCATACCGTGTGTTGTAAGAATATTTTACACAATGTAGCAACACCACAATATGTATATTTGATTTCTCTATCATTTTTTTTCCATGAAGGAAAAGAGCCAGTATAGATCTGTAAAGTATCTTCGTTATACATGGTATCAACTAGTAAATTCATCAGACCCGCTTCATTATTTGTTTGAAGGTGGTTGACAATGTTTTGTGGTGTATTTCATCAGTTCGGACTTCCATTGTCTAATCTAATATAAAATGATTTGAAACCCTGAAAAAACAATTACAAAATTAATAAGGTTAACCGAAAATAACAATTTTATT
>WOGN01003931.1:0-14683 GCA_015342105.1 Leptinotarsa texana
TTTTATTTCTAGAATAAAAGGAGAATGAGAATATAAATGACCAATTGATTGATAAAAAGTTGAAATTTGTATAAAATTGAAGAAAAAAACAAAACCATGGTTGGAGAAACACATTATTTATGTGTCTGGCTCCGAGAGAGGGGCCCCAGTGATTGATTGGATAGTAATTACTCAGTCACAGTTAGTCAACTCGAGCGAGCCAGGCGAAAGCATTGTTATTCATTTAGTTGTTTATATCCAGATTGGAAAAGGCGTGATGGTTTATTCGTTAAGTTTAATTGTAAATTGATGCATCTTTGTGTGAAATATATTTTTATGATTATTATATCTGCTTTTCTTATACAGAAATAAATAAGTGGCAAATGGAACAGTTTTTTCAGATATTGGAGTTTTCAATTTATCCCCCTTCAAGCTGTATACTTTTTTCATATCGTCGTCTCAAATTCTAGCGGGTCTTCCTCAATTGGCCTGGTGTTATTCCACTACACTTTTGCCTTATCCTCTCCTTCATTTAGTGTATTGTATTAGTTTTAGAGCTGTTGAGAATGAGACCATTTGAAGAACAATATTTTTGCATATTAGCAACTGCTTGATTGACCTGACACGACAGTCCCCCATAATCCGAGGACTTCAGAGTGAGCGAAGAGTCGTCGGCAAATGATACCGAATAATGTTGATGATTACTGTTGTTGAGGTCATGTACGAATAAAAGAAAGAGCATAGGTCCTAGGACGCTACTCTGGGGAACATCGGTGGGAACGACACAGGTTCTAGAGTGGAAGGTTCCAGCCCATGTTTTTTAACATAATTCAATCAAAATATATATTTTTTTGTCGAAGCCGCAAAATTATATCCGCTTTACTTCCTGCATTAGTTGGCTTGAATGTTGCATTACCCATCACAATTATCGCCATTCTTGTCTTCCCGATAATCACCATAATGCTTTGACTCAAATGTCAATAAACTGCCCTCAACAAAACCACCAACGCCTCCAATTTGGGAATAGCCTTCTATAAATATTTGACGTGAACTTATAATGATATTTTTATCTTGCTGATGATAATGAATAACTATTATCTGACTTTGAAGTGATTTGTTTGATATTGCTGTCTGTCAATATCAGAAAGACTTTGGGTTTCACGGAAAGAGGAAATTTGAAGAAAAACGCCAACGCTCAATTAATTTTATTCGATTCTTTGTATTGAACTAGGAGGTAGATTTGTATATAATAAATAGATTATAGCAACACTATAAATAACGGCTTGGAATTTCTCAAAAAATTTCAATAATCCTAAATATTTAACATGGAACGTATTCTCGTGTAAATAACTTTTTTTTCATATATTAACTTTTGAGTTCGAGAGTTATCACCTTAGTATTATTATTTTTCACTTAACTCTAACATATCACACAATCTTTCATCATTTATGTACAAATAAATAAATATACCTATATACGGATTTATCTGAAATTCGATGATCTGTTATCAGGAACCAAATGTACCAATACAACCTTTTCCATAGCGTTAAAATGGACCAGTCAAATGACACCAAATGAAATTTTTGTATTAGGTATTTGGAAAATGTAGATGCCAGACCAAAAAATTTCATATTTTTTCTGGGGTACTGTATAGATGAAGATGATAATTCAATACAGAATTCTATGGGTATACCTTCTGTTGAATTAATAAAAAATTGAATAAATGAATCTGCACAGTTTTCACAATATTTTTTCATATATGACCTATAAAAATTAATCATTTCAGCTCGCACTAGTTTGGAAAAATATTTGACGTACATATTGTGTCCAATGATCGCAAGTTTAAACTCAAAACTCTCCAATCTATTTTCACAGTCACTTATTAATCGAAAAATCGACTACTAGGAGAACTCGGTTTCTCTAATGAAAATATTTTTACAAAATGATCAGTTTCACCAAAATATTGACAGGTTTTCAACTCAATTGTTTATAAAACTAGATGACACTTTTGCATGGGACTTTTCCTTTGGTTTTGTTGGAAACTCCATAAAGTTAAATTAGAAATGAATACGATGTTGTAAAATTTATGTTGCTCTTGAAAATACATGAAATGCAATTTTTTTCTACGCAAATACGTACACAAGAACGTTATTCTGGAGCATTCTGTGACGGAAATATCCGTTACTTGATGAAAATACATAACGTATTGAAGTAATACTCCATCGTGAGATTTTCACTGGAGAGTTAACAAAACCGCAACCCGTGTTTCGCTTTGCAACGCGTGTTTCGCTTCCTCAGGCGAATTCATATTAGCTGAATGTTACCTAATTGGTGCTTTATATAATATAACAATTTGAAACTAATGACCTTTTACCAACTTGATAACTAGTGACTCTATCAGAGTTCAGGTATAAACTAATTAAAAATTCAAACATTATGAGATAAATTTCACCAACTCATTAAATGGATATGTAATAAACTAATTAACAATTTCCACATTAGACAAAAGATTCAACAGAGAGAAAATACTCAATTCCATTGGCCATTCCAAACATTTTCTAAATCTAAAATCCACTCATTTCCCATCACACAAAACATTGTGTTTGAAACCTTTTTTTTCCAAATGTAATAAGCCATAACGTCCAAACTTCGAAAACAAGTCATTTAGCAGGTCTATCCCACTCCAAAAAACGATAATGTGCATCATAGAAAATTGACATACTCTGATGAACCCATCAATTACATCACTCGGTTTTGAAAAAGAAAGACTTGGACTTGGCTTACCGAACAAATAATAATTTGAGCAGATGTATCAAAAGCAATACGGACAAAACTTCAGTGTCGGATACATCAGGAGCATATAAGTTTAACTGTGACACAAAATTGATATTGGCCAAACGGAAAGAATCGTTTCACAAAGAATAACAGATCATTCGAGAAATTTCTTGAATGTAAAAACTTATTTCGCATTTTCAACCACGACTGTAATATATTACATTTGGAGGAGATAGGTTCAAAACTCAATGTTCTGGAAACTTGGAAATCATAAGATTTGAGAATTCGGAACATTTACTGAATGACCAAATAGGATTGGATTCTCCCCCTCTGTAGAATCCGTTTTCTGATGTGGGAATTGGTAATAAATTTATTATTTTTCATTTAATGAGGTGGTGAAATTTCTTGGATAATATTTAAGTTCTAAATGAGTTTATACCTAAAATCTGGTAAAATCATTTGTCATTGAGTTGGTACTTTCTTTTATGATGTTTAAATTTTCAATTAGTTATACCTGAATCCTGATGAAATTGCTACTCATTAAGTAGGTAGAAGGTCATATGGTTCAAATTATTATATTATATAAAGCACCAGTTAGGTTCAGTGAAAATCTCACAATAAAGCGTTACTTAAATACAGAATTTTCATTTCTCTACTTTGAGTTCTGTTCTTAGTGCCACAAATAATGACGCAAACTCCTGCATAAGTGGAGTTTGTGTTCCTCACAGTCTTACTGACTGGCTCTTAGTTGAGCCAAACCATTTCTCTTACGAATTGTCACTGAGGATGAGAAATGAGCCCTTTATGGAAATCACGGTAGTAACAAAGAGTGGGTAACTCCCGGTCAAAAGTTCAAACTGATCTCTAAAAAAGTACTTCATCTCAAAAAAGTGATGTCGTGTCTCTAATGGCATATCTTGGGTTTCGTTCATTTTGAACTTCTGGAAGATGGAGTGACAGTGATTGATGCTATTCTCTACTGTCGATAATTGTAAATACTTTCCTGTGATGGAACATAAAAGTTTTGTTCCTTGAAAAACGGCGACATCACGCTTAAAAAAAATCACTCGTCAGAAAATAAGTGAACTTGGATGGATCCAGCTTACAAGCCTTCAGACTATTGCTTATTTCGTTCCCTTCTAAGTCCTTTGGATATGAAAATCCAACCCAAAGATGTTATCGATCGTTTTTTGACTGCAAAAGCTCTAAGTCCTACCGAGATTTCATTATGAAGTTGCATGGTTGTTGGAAGAAGGTGGTCAACAAAAACGTCGAATATATCATCAATTGTGCCACATTTGCTCTGACTTTTGTTGAATATTTCTATTATTTTCAAACAGAACCTTCTTCACAACCTAATACTTGTAGTGAGTAGTGGGGTTTTCACTTTCGAGGGGTCGTATCTTCAAAATGAGATCGGAGCATATAATGTTGACTTCAGTATCGTGATGAGCAGATAAGAATACGTGTGTTCTGTTAAAAATTTTTCCTTCCAGAAACTGATGCAAACTGAAAAAACTAATATTCACCCTTGTGATGCACTGTTTGGAACGTGTGGTGTAGTAATATTTCTGGAGTTTTACACCAACACAAAACCGTTACACATCGACACGTGTTTCGATCACCAAGTATTCATCTTCAAGAGGAAGATTAAACTGTTTAATCATCCTCTGGTGTTGGGATAAAATTCTAGTAATATTTAAATATTCACCCTCTGATTTCAAATTTCATTTTCAACAATAGGCATCCCCCTGAAGTTTTGGTGAGCAGACATCCCAGGATCAAGCGGGAAATATTATGGGCGACAATTATTGCTTAACAGAAAGTTAATGGAAATTGAAAAGGAAACTTATGAGAACAAGTGATTGAATTCACTCCCGATTTTTCCTCATCTACATCTGAATTAAGTTTTTAAGCTACCGACTTCTTCAAGTATCATTAGGTGTTTATTATCAGGTCTGTTCCATTGAAATTATCAGCCTGAAATCAACAGGCAATTTCTTATATCACTCTTCATTGTGTGTTATAGCCTGTAATATGAAATTGGCACTGAATGCATACCTTAGGTTCACGTCGCCTGATTCGTTGATTTTAAAAATTAACAAATTTTTTTGAAGCTACCTATATGTGAATGAATGTACGAACGACATGACACATCAATTTTAAATTTAATTGAAAACCTTTTTTTGTCCCCAGTCTAGAAAATGATTGGTTGATGTTGACATAATTTTTGAAATCGATGTGAAAATACCAAAATTCATATTTCAAATCGAGCCACTAATGAAACTTCTGAGTTGAAGTTATTGAAAATTGTTTCATAGGAAAGTTTTGGATATCAATGCATTCCGTCATTCAAAGCACAGAAACATTTTTTATTGAAGAAAGAATCCAATGGACGAAACGTCATTTCAAAAATAAGTTAATACCACATCATCATAACCGGTATGAATGGTTCCTTTGATTTACTTGATTGATTAAAGAAAAGTAGCGATAAAATTTGAGTACAATTTTAACAAATCCAAATTATTTTATATTAAGCTGTATTAGAATTTTTTTTCATTTATTCCTTGTCATTCAATAAATATGAATTACGGGTGGATTCTCTTGGATTTGAGATATTTCAAGAATTCTTAGGAATTTTAAATATTGATATATGACAGATTTCAAATAATATTGTCAATGGAACTATTCTTCTTTTTGGGCCAGCTGGGGCAACGGATTAAACCCGCTTATTTTTTTAGAAAACATTTGGCACCTTGTAACATTATTTGTTTCAATCAGTAAAATTAGGGAAAATAAGTTTGCAAAGTCTCAATCCCCAGTTTTTTCGTCGAATTACTATTTCAAAACAAACTCTTCAGGAATATGTGTATATCATGTATAGAAGTTATTTTCAGATACAAATCGAAAAAACAGTCCTCTTTAAGCAACTACTATTGTATGAATATTGAATTATCCAAAACAAAAAACACTTTTTCTTATTCAGTTTTTATTCCAAACAATCGTTTGGATTCAGAAATCATGGACAGGAACGCTTCTAATATACTATATGAATATAAAAAAGATGAAATTTCACTAATATGGAACACTGTCATCCTCAATGACACACATCGATGTTTGGGAATAAAACACTTTTTGACTATTCAGCACTAATCTGGAGAATATTATAAGATGAAGCAGTCAATTCAATCATAACACTACAACTTTATGTTATGAATGAGTTGAGTTTACTCATGTCACGATGACAGTAAACAATGGCATTCATTCGCTCATGTAAATAATATCTGAATCGATTTCATAACAAATGTTTGGAATGCAAACTGAACAGTAAGAAGTTTTTTTTGTATAATTCACCATTCATTGTAGAGAAGTTGTTTTGAAAGTTTTTCATTTCGTGTAATGCGATTTTTATATGGAGGGAGTTGTTTCGAGAAAGCATTTTCTTCCAGTGTGTTTTTGAAAGTTGCCTTCAAACAAGATCTACTCACACATCTTCCTGAAGACTTTATTCATGAATTAATTGCCTTTTTCCGTTCTTTGGAAGTTTCCTATATTTCTGTATGAAAATGGAGTAGAAGTAGAAAACCCTTACTTTCCCAATGAACATTTCAAGGTCCACTTTTTGACATTATCTTGATTGTAACTCCTGAACAACTCATAATTTTTTCTTTTCAGTTCTCGTCGGAAGGAACAAATATATGGCATTTCATCAAAAAAATAAACGAACATAACTTTGATACGCCTTTTTTCATTTAGTAGTGATGAATAATTACAGAAGGTTGAATGTATTGAAATCTAAAACTTTTATATGCATTTTTTCCAAAAACCTCTCTTCACCTCATAGTTCTGATGAAAGTTAGATGTGCACATTCTTACAAAATTTCCATTCTTCAAATATATCATCTGAGTGTTCGATTAATGAATGGAAGATGGCCCCACAACAATGAGACTAGAAACATTTGGAAAAATGTAAAAAAGGAAAAAACACCAAGAAAACGTTTTAATGGATAGTATTTTTCAGCATTATCAAAGTTGAAACATTTCAATATGTCTAGATACCTTTCTGCAATTTTGATTCTGGGAGTAATTTAAATCATTCAATACCAAAGAATTCATATAAATGGCTATACATTCCATTTATAACATAAAAATAATTCTATGCTTTCAGAGAGAAGTTTCAGATCCTGGGATGTTTCTCCAAAAACGTTTGGTGAAGTTATCTTTCCGCAAAAACTATTATCTAGAAGCTACAGCTTCCACCCCATTCACGGCCTGACTAGGATTACCTAAAGTATTTTTGTCATTTTCATTATTTTTCCCACCACTGCCCCTAGTATTGTCCCTAGTACTCTTCCTAGTCCCATTGTCAGTACTGTCTTTTACATTTTCCCCCACACTATCCCTAATACTGTCCGCGATACTGTCCCTAATACTATCGCTAGTACTTTCGATCGGATGCAGCGTAACTATGGATTGCCTTCTGATTGGAGTCACGGGGGTGGAGTGCAAGATGGCGTACAGAGGGCCTTCTCGTTCCTTGGCAGGACTGACTAAGATGGAAGGGCTAGCGCAAGGGCTAATTATGACGGATGGTTGGTCGTCTTCGAGCTGCATACTGTTCTCGGCAGCTGAAGGAATGGTTGTGAGGAATCTAACTGTCAGTCTTCCCGGAGAACCTAAAAAAGTTTTGGGAAACATTACGTAACAAGGTACTTCAAAGGCGCCAACACATCAATCAAACATGTCAATGTTTTGGAACATGAGTATATTGGAAAAACGAAATGTTTAGCTGTTTGAAAGCTCCCGAAGAGGCACGAGTCTATATCAGGGCTCCATAGAAAAAACTCATGTAACACTAACCTACAAAAACATAGAAAATAAACGTATTTGACTTGACTGTTTGAAAGGAAAATGAGCATCAGTGCCACACAATCTGACGTTAAATTTTCATCTGTTCGGAAATAAAGCACATTCATCTCACCTGGTGGTTCTATTTCGTCTTGAATGGCACACTGTCGTGTTAGACGTGGCTTCGACCTGACTCTTGCAGGTTCGCTAGAAGCACTCGACCTTGACATACGCCAAGTGCTCGTACTGGCTGTTGTTGCAGATCCAGAGGAATCATTTCTGGAGCTAGACAGGTTCGAATCCTGTGAAGTCTTCCTCGTAACCAACCAGGACGAGGCTCTCCGCTTAGGATCCAACAGTCGCAGAGGAATTCCACAATGATGGTTGTGGCGCCAGGAATCCGACCTAGAAAAGAAGCGGAAAAGTGACCACTCAAAGGAAAAGCTGATCTCCAAGGATATAAGTTAATATCAATGATTTGGGATCTCTCAGTCTACAGATTTACCCACTGACTACCCATATTTACTATTTTTGAGCTTGTTTAGATACAAGAAACAAAAAACTATTGACCGATGAGTTTTTGACTGCGGACGATTGATGAAAAGCTTCGTACGATATTTTTTCTGATATTTATATTTATTTTCATTATTAGTTCGTATGACCGTATTTTTGTTAAGTAAAGAGAGTAAGTAAAGAGAGGAGGTACCTACAAGTCGAAAACATCACTAACTTCTTGTTAGTATGTGTTCAAATACATCACCCTTTCCTTCAATACATTTTTTGCCTGTTTTGGCTCGGTTCTGTCGTCGCGTAGATAATTCGCAAACTTTCCAATATTTTCCAGAAAAAATCGAGATCAACGAGAAAAAGGAGATCAAAATACCTGGCATAGAGACCTTTGAATAGATCCAGGCGTTCCCTTTCATTTATCATTGAATAATGGCACCAAAAGTTGATTACACCCTTTTTAGTTGTGTTGTGAGTTTAAATTGTGCTCACTTGGGAGCTCAAGTTTATCAAATGAATTGAATAGAACTATTTTTCTAAGAAACCGTTCGTGCACTTTACACGTAACACATACCTTGCATTATTCAAGAAGTTACCATGAATAAAAGAAAACAATATATCTTGATTCATAATCAATTTAGATACGAACCCAAGGATCTCTTAGTGCCCAGGTCCCTAGAACTACAATTTCCGGGGCTTTGCTAATTATGGAATTCATTTTTAGTGGTATTGTACCAAGAACACCCTCAATACATCAACATTTACGATACATTGATGTCGTTGTTCTGACAGAACTCCATTAGGATACAATACTTCATAGAATCACTTTTCTGCTCAGAAGCCTCCATAATTTTCTCTACGTAAAAAATTATTGACAACTAACACCTAAAACAAACTAATATATCATCACATTCATCAAAATCAGAGCTATCCTGACGATTTTGATAGTGATCACTTCAATTTTTATTATTATAAAATCATTGGATTATCTGGTGGAATGGTTATATTGCTCACTATTGATTTCTGTGCTTGAGATTCTTTTGGTTTATTACCCACCAAGTAAATCAAAGTACATTTATTAACTCCATACCTGGACGAACTGAAATTCTCACTAGAAGACACCGAAGACGCCCTCTTGTGCTGCTTCTGTTGAATCTCAGCTATCTGATAAGTATACTGGTCATTTCTGGGTCGATGTCTTGCAGGTCTCCTGACACACAGCAGCCACCTAGCCTTGCTGAGCAACCATTCCCTAGTGGTGGACTTTCTGTCTGTCTTGGTCTTCGGCTGCGGCTGACTGTCGCCCAGCAGCTTGGCGTTACACGTACATTGCGGAACGTGGTGCTCCTGTTTCTCCCTGGAAGACCTATCTGCGAGGGAGTTAGTGTTGGCCGGGGTCTGTCTGTTGCTGAAATTTGAGCTGTGTCTGCACCTACCGATGCCCCTAGTAACTCTGCTTTCCTCTATAGCCTTACAGATCATAACGCAGTCTTTTTTAAATTGTTTGGTAAGAATGGCGTAGAGAAAAGGGTTGCAACAAGAGTTTAATGGGAGAACGAACACGGTGAATACTTTGGCTTGCTCTAGCGAGATGAGCTGCAGTCCAAAAGCTGCTGTTAGGGAGAAAAACGCTATGGGGGACCAGCACAAGAAGTCTGTAAACACCAATAGAGCCATGCGTTTGGCTATGCGCGAGTCGTTAGAGTTCCATGCTTGGGAGCCTCTGATCGCGCAGTACATTTTCAGGTAGCAACCCATGAGGATGAGGAAGGCTACTCCGTTGATGAACATCAGGAAGACGACGTAGGTGAGGCTAGGAGCGTCGTTCGTTTCAAATGGGAGACACACCGCGAACTTCCTATAGTCGGAGATGTTGAAGATGGGCATAACGGCCATCATGATGGCAAAGCTCCACCCACAGATCATGATGTAGCCTGCGTGTTTGAGTGAGAGTCGCTTATTGAGGTGCATGGCGTGGGTGATGGCGTAGTTCCTTTCCAGGGTTATCACGGCTAAGGTCCATACCGACAGTTCGGAACTGAGAACACCTAGGAAGCCTGAGAGTTGACAGCCTGCTGACATTTGCCAAGGTATGGCATACATGCGAAATTCGCCTAAGGTGGATGCATCTACTACAGCTAAAAACCCTGAAAAATAGAACCGATGTTGGTATAATTATTTCAGTAATAAAATAATGAAAACAAAGTTTGAGGTTATATCGAATAAGAAAAACAAATTACAATGATATTGTTAAAAATCATTTTAAAACGTTGTAATTTCAGCTGATTTTATTGAACATGAAATGTTTATAGAGGGACAGCAACAAGAAAAGAAATAAATAAATTTAAACGATGAATTGATTGTTTTCAGTAGTTTGAATCAATTTGAAGTAACATTTTTTTATTACTATTCAGTAGTTGAATTTGTCACTGATTATTTCGAAAATCGAAAATGAATATTTTAGTTATTTTTTTGCCAGACCAATAAAGCGGCAACGTTTGATTAGAAGAAGCAATATTGATAAGTCTAATCTGATTTTTGATTTGTGTGTTGAATGACAAGAAGAAATATTATTGTCAATAGTGTCTATGCCATGCTGAATTGAACATATTCCATATGTATTTTTGTGCTGTGAACATTTTTTTCGAAATGGAGAGCTCAACTTTTGGGGTATATCTTCAGACTACCATGTAAATATATATTTGAGATGGAATTAGCATGTTGGTGTACCCCAAGAACACTACCTGGAGGTATCCCACCCGAAATGTCTCATCTTGCAGATATCATGTCTTTCAGATGAATAAACTCTTTTCTATCCTCTGTATGTATGAAAGTTAAAAAATATACCCATCACAAAAAGTCAGATGATTCAGCTATAGAAAAAAGTATAAATAGCTCATAAATATAGTTTTCCAACGTTTCAGCCAAATCAACTGAGCTGTGTTTTTTTATTTATAAACAAATTGAAATGAACGATATGTTAGAAGTTTAGTACAATGTCTTAGAGAAAATCGTAACAAAATCGGTTGAGCCGTTTTTGAGATTATTGCGCACAAATGCACAGACAAACAGATGAACTATTATATCCTATTGCGTTAATGAAATACCTTCAATAATAGTTTTTCTCCAATATCATATAGTGTATAGACAGTGATCAACAACACTTTTATTATATGTATTGGTTACATTATTTTTTTTCTCCTAAGAGTATTATTTTTTGGGAGAAAATCGGATAAAATATTAGACTGTTCATTTATCTATGGAGAAATGATTTTTCTTACCCAAATAAATACCCATGAAAAAATCTGCAGCGGCCAAATTGCACACCAGGAACCTTGGTACGTCCATTTTACTACGGGAAAAGATCAGAACAAACACGACTGTCCCATTTCCCAGCATGGCGCACAAAAACACTATCCATACTCCGCATCGCAATGTCCACCAATCGAACAAGTCCTGACAGGGTAGAAACGGTCCTGGCAAAGGCAGACATTGTATTTTCTCAGGAGCACCATCTCCAGGTATTCGAATTGTCGGATCCTCTTCAGCCGTGTATTCTTCTATATATGATGAGAAGTTGCCTGGATACGTGAAATCAGAACGGATGTTTTCCCAGATTTCTCCAAATTTCTTGCCAAATTTCTGACTTATGTTTTCTAGAACACATGACGAAAGTCAAAAACTTCGAACGTAGCTCAATTGAATTGAAGAAACACATTTGATACATACAAGAGCTAGTTTTATGGACATGATAAAAACAACAAATAAACACAATATCAAAAATGTATTTTCAGTAAACAGAAAAATAGTGTCTTTACGTGTGTAAAGACACACCCGAAGAAGTCATTGTATGGCAAAACACGTGTTGCGTTTTTGTAAAATAGTTAAGTGAAAATCTTACAATGAAGTATTTTTTTTAATACGTCAATTGTGGATTTTCGTAAAGTATCGGCCAATTACATCATATGATAGAGGAATCGATTTTTTTACTGAAAAATGTGCTAGAAGTACGCCCAAAAAAGTTATGAATCTTTAACAAAGAAAAAGACGTGTAGGTGGCGTCCCCTGCGAGTAAGAGCAATAAGAACATCAGGTTCAAATTCGACACCTCAAAAACCTCCTATTACCAAGTTTTGTTTAGTTAAGTTCAGTTATTTGAATAAAACGAAAATAAAAATTAAACTTCAACATCCTGTATCTTGGAAACTAATTTGAAAGAACATCTGGATTATTTGAATGACAATATAAAAAACTCAAACAGAAGTGCAGCGAAGATGTGATAGTTAGAATAACAAAAGGAAAAATTTTTATTCAGTAAGGACAATTGAAAATTTAAAATCTCTTCAAAACTGGTATGAATTCCAAGTGACAATATCACCGAAAATGAAAGTTGGTGCCTAAATAATCATCACTGAATATATAGTTTTGAGAAATGCCTACATTTCAGTATGTCGTCTTTCAATCTCAATATAAACTATGGTTCTTCTGCATACGTTTTCAACGGAATTCATTATGGATTTGGGTTTTATATTTGCACAGCACACTTCAATATGTTCCAAATGCTGAAAGTCAGTAAAAATTCATTTTTATGAACTTTCTGATTCCAATGATTCCATTAGAAAAATCCAATTGCGTTAAATCGGATGATTGGGGTGACCAGTTGTAACCCCAATCGCGTCCTATTATTCTACCTCAGAATATTTGATTTATGCACTGTTTTATTTCAGCTTCAGCTGTTTATTTGAAGAAATGCAGCCGAACTATTCTTTTGTCAAATAATGCTACACCAAACGTTGGTTTTAGATGAGTAGTAGTCTCGAAATTCGATTGCAAAACCAGGAATTTCTTAGGACCATCGTTGGCAACTTTGGGAATTCACTGTATCGTTTGAAGAAAGGTTGCTTCATCTATCTACAATGTTATACGTAAACCGAAAAATGTTTTCTCCTTATCTTCGAAAGCAAAAAGAAAACCCTTCATTTTTTAATAAAACTGTCCCTTTCATAATAGGTATTTTTGTGATATTAGCGATTCTAGTTTGTTCGTATTCAACAACAATCAAACATTCAAAACGGTTTTTTACGAAACTACTTTGTTTACGTTTTCCTTCATTCTTTACACAGAACTGAATTTAATTCCATACCTGAACAACATTATTAAGGTATGTAAATTGGACTCATAAAAATTCAAGCTTGACAGGAACCAATATTTTGTTTGTTACGGCCTACCATTTAAATACATTTGGATAATAACGCTTAGGCTGACTTTCATCGCACAGAATGGTTATATCTGATTGAAACAAATATTTATCTTCTTGAATAGCCCACCACATTGTTGAGCTGAGGGTGATATTTTTCTTTAGTTTGTATCAAAATAGTCTTTTCGAAAGTATATGATTAGGTACTCAAAATATACGATTGCTAATTTCATTTGATTTATTTTGAATTTTTCAGTTGTATCCACTAAATGAAAAAACAAGTTTTTGCTATTTTCTTGATACATCAAAGCAATTTAGATTCTGTTCTTAAGTATTTCTACTGCCAAAAATTAAGCTCCAAATAATGAAAATTTTTATAAAAACTAAGGCTAAGCGAACACAGGAGGATTTCCAAACGCCCGATTAAAATATCGGCTATCAAAAATTGCCTTGAATTTATGTCTAGGAGCACACTTGAGCAACTTTTCAGTTAAAGAATGGATGTTCTCGAATTAAGTGGAGTAGAAATTTGTAGATGTGGCCTCAGAATATCTTTAAAATATAATGGACCTTGCCGAGTTAAACTTTTTCCTTTATTTCAGTGGCTTGTTCAAGGAAAAGTAATTATGTACTGAATATACCGATTTATTTTTCAGAATGATCCCGTTATTTATCACAATGACTAAAAATGTGTTAGGTTATTGAAATTTGGTATAATGTCATAAAATTACAATTGGAATAACTCTCTCGAACATATTTTCACATACCTAATTCTGTGGAAAAATGACTTTATTCAATGAGCCTTCTTCTTGAGAATATAGCGAACGTGTCACGAGAGGCAGCACTAGTAGTAGGGACAAACATAAACTATTCACATGTAAAACAGTTTTATTTACGTAATACTTATTCATTATTTAAAAACATAAATCTGATATAAACAATCATTTTGTGCTAATATAATGCCACAAAGCATTGCTATTTTGCGAATTGTACGTCGGATAATCGATATCCGGAAGAAAGCCTGTTTTTTATAGCATTTATAAAATCTGATATTAATGAGGTTAGGTTAGGTTAGGTTAGGATGTAAGAAAGGGGTACATGCTTCGAGGAGAGTGGATTTAACAGCGCAAAAAATAAATAAATATTCATATGTAAGCTCTAAACATAAAATGAATAATACATTTTTCATAGTTAATTACCATTGATTAGAATAAGATATAACCTCAATCGTTTATTAAATCATATTTATTTATTATATTTAATTAAATTTATATGGTTTTAACGCAGATACTATCCAGAAGTTAGTCAGGAAACAAAGCCGAAAATTCACTTACAGATTAATATATCCTCAGGTCAAACAACCAGAAATCAAGAAAT
>WOGN01003932.1:0-14683 GCA_015342105.1 Leptinotarsa texana
ATTAAAGACCTGCATATTATACCATTTAAAAAACAAATGAAGGAGCTATTAACTAATAAGGGATATTATAGCGCAGAAGAATTTTTAGAACGGGATACACTGTTATCATGAGTATTGATTTCACTGCATTTCTTTCATCCTAGTTAAAGATAAATTTACTTTTATGTGTGTATATGTGTATGTATATATGTGTGTATATATGTGTATATATGTATGTTTATATATGTTTCTGTTATTTTTGATATATGAAAATAGTTAAGTACCTGTTTCAAGTGTCCGATCTATGTTATACTGTGTACCGTCATTATTTTTTTATATAATTTTCATATTTTTATTTATGACATTACTTATATCATGTACATGATCGAAAATTGGGTTAACAATAAGTATGTCAAACAAATAATATAAACAAAATGAAAATAAAATAAGACACGGTTGAAAATGCAAAAAGTAAAAAGTGAGTTCAGATTTCAAAGCAAGTTTTCCAAAGATATCATACCATTATTTTATCAAGGAAAACTACAAATGATGCTTTTCAACGTGAACTTTTTCTGACCCTGTATATTCTCCCAAGAACTGTTCCTGGTTCCTGTATCTACCTTTGCCCGGCGCGCCGTATCACTACTTTCTCGTTAAGTTTCTAATACCCGAACATAAACCTAACTTGTAGAAGTTCCAGACTCGGCTGATGAATTAACAAACACGGACAAGTTGAACAACAAACCCAGAACTTCGACTCAACTAGAACTTCCACCCGACCTAATGTGAGTTTGAGACGACGTTGTCGGGTAAATTACCAAAGTCGAAACACTAGTAAATTTCAAACTTTGCCTGAGACTGTTCTTATCGACCTGAGATGAAAAATTAGTGCAGGCATACTGATAAAAAAGGCAACCATTTATTTCTCCCTTCTCGGTTGTGATAAGAAATGCAGAGCTGGAATTAGTGCATATACCTTAGAAATTGCGGTAATTCAGGTATCTCGGTTTGTTCAGAATCTTTAATCTCTCATCTCTTGTTTGGAGAAATTCTTGAACAAATGAATAATCAATATGACACAGTTTCTTAGTACTTCTCTTTCATTCTGATATAAATCTTTAAAAAACGACTAATTATTTCGACTAAACTAATAACGTACATGGGTATACTCGTGAAATTCAAGTATTTGTATACTAAAATTCCATAATAGTGGGCACTAAATTCTTAGAAATATAATTTCGTTTAGAGTGTAGTTGTGGTTTATGGTTTTGAGTTTCGAAAATGGAAGATACATGCGTTTTAGACTGGTGGCTTGCTTTCCAGTAGGTTAAGAGATTATATTTATTGCATTTGAATGGTTTAAAAAATTTTGTTTGGAAAACATGATGTCAAATTAGAATTCTGCAATGCCTCATTTAAATCGTATATGTCTAGATCCATGAATGATTTTTCGAAAAATTGGTGAAAAGTATCAAAATTATCAAGTTCGGAAAATTATTATTGCCTTTTCAAGTATTGAGTGAAATACTCCAGTATATTTTCATCTTTTTTGTGAGGATGATAGTGTTCCATGTAAGTAATATTTTACTTCTTTCATTGATTATATTGTGTAGGAATCCTGTGAATGATATCTGATTCGATCCCATTTTTTGTATAATTCAGCGTTCATATAAAAGTATTTGTTTCGAAAGTAATTTTCTTTCGTATAATTGAATGTTTATATGAAAATAGCTGTTTCGAAAGGGCTTTTTCTGCCAGTATGTGCCTGAAAGTTGCTTATTTCCATGATCTACACATCTTTGTATAGAGTTAATTTTTGAAATTGATTGCTTGCTTCCTTCCTTTTTTTGGAGGATTTCCACATCACACATCGAGATGGAGAAGTAGATGGCCAAAACCTATCTTTCCAAAAATTAATCTCTCCTAAAATTATACCCTTTCAATTTTCATCTAGTAGAAAAATTTTACTTTTCATTCAAACTGACGCATTTCTGTTGGCCTATGCAAAGATTTTTTCCATCTCATCGTCAACAACACATCGCTATCTGGCAATTCTCTCTGCCTTTCACCACAAGACGCTAATGTTCTCTTCAAAAAAAACAAAGCAAAAATCCTCAAATCCCCAGTATTCCCACACGCTGCCCAAAAATAACGTCACACCCATCAGCCAGTGAGTCAAAACATAGTTGATTTACATCACGGCGATTAATCTGCAAAAAAAGTCGGTTTACTTTCCCGTCAAACCGAAACCGAGTGCCAAATATGTCCGTCTCTCTTTTCCTCTCTCTTCCTCGCAGGGCGTCCCCTCTGTCGGTCGGTGGGATGAAAAAAGCGGCGTGTGACTGCCAGTAGATGGGTTTAAAGTACGGTTCAACTACTGGTTTAACTGATCGCCATGCAGTCTACGGCAACTACTGCCTGTCGACTGGAAAGGCTTTGTTGGCTGACGTACAGGGCGATTCGAGGATTTGCTCGCGCTCGATAACCTTTTTTATTTGTAGAACAATACCGATTTATGATCACTAAGGTTATCAAATTGTTATTTCACCAACTTATTTTCACTCCTAATTTGTATACTTTTTTTTTCATCAATCTCGTATGCAGATTCATTTAGTTAAAGCATGGTTTTGCAACAGATCACTGTGGGGACCATTGTTTATGAATATAATAGGTTCAAACTTCCATTGTCTAAAAATTGTTAACATTTTTGGAATAAAAAAAAACATAATTGACAAGAACAATGAATGAAATACTGAAATTATTGAAAATACTAAAAATAACCGGTAACCGAATTATTTGGATGGGTTAGTTATCACTCGAAAATAATTGTGGATACTTACAATCATTCTTTGCATTATTGCATTATTTTTATGGTTATATAATTGGTATTTCACTTACAGCTTGTTAAATCTAGGAAGAGACTTGAGAATTCTCTCTTTCTCTCGCTCTCATGGTCTTCTAAAGAACGCACATCTAGTGGGCGGGACCATAACGGATTTCAGAAAGCTCTTCCTAAATTTGACAAGCTGTACGTTCAATTCAATTGGTGTTCTCATATTATCTGAATTTCATACTCATTAGTCTATTTACTTTTTCTCAATTTTCGATATTATTTCTTCTTTCGAATAACTCATCTGAACATTTCAGTCTCGTTATTTAAAAGAAAATAATTGAAGCTAGCTGATACTTGAAAAAATTCATATTCAAACTTAAACAGTTTACTGTAAGATTTCCACTATGAACGGTTTACAACACCACGAAATGTGCTTTGTTACACAGCAACTTCCACAAGTACGAATACTGAAGTAACTCTGTTATAGCCATTTTATATCCAATCGGAATAATCTTGGGGTATGAAGCGGTTGTAACTTGGGTTCATTTATCATTCCTGAGAAATTTATTGGAAAGCGAAACGCATATTGCGGTTTTGTTTATTCTTTTAGTGCGGTGGACAACAAAAATGCATTCAATATACAGCCTAGCACCACTGATGATGCCCATTGAAACAGTACTGCCTAGCGAAGATCATGCCGGCTTACCACACGAAGGCCGGACAAATGTAGAATGTTGTCATTCTTGGCTCATTGCGTCTGCTTTGGGCACATAATTATCGTACCCAATGATCACCTACCCCACAGTGTGAGGAGTAAAACGCCTAACATAAAAAACATTAACCCCTCCTTTCACTTGGATTTACCTCGTGTAGAAAGCAAATACTAATTAGGATACTATCCTGTGAAAAAATAATGATAATTATATTATTAATAATAATAATAATGTATGGAGCGTATGATTTTTGGATCCAATGATCACTTACCCACGAAGTGGGGAGTAGTCATTGGTTGAGGATGCTAACGTGCCCATTTGAATGCATCGGGGATTCGGTGAAGTCCTTCACCTTTGCTGAAATAACAATAATAATGATAGAGATAAAAGCAAATATGCAGGTGTGCACAGTATGCACTATTTTAACCATTTGAATTATGTGGATTACCCCAAACTTTATGCCTCTGGAGAGAAGGATCTTTGGTTGTGAGTGGTGGAAGAGAGCAAGCATGCTATCGGTATGGAATACGGGATAAACAAATGAATAAGCAACGGTTCATCTCGAAAGATGACGATATGGGGATGCAGCTCGAAGATGGAGGAGTTCTGTACGATCTGGATGCCGGAAACACCTATACTTACTTCAAAGTGGAACAAAGTCACTACCAAGAGGTAAGCTCAGTGAAGAACTCTCTCTGCAGCAAAATGTCTATATTATCTTTAATTATACATGAAAGCTTTGTATGTTGTCTACATCAGATGGTATTTTGTTCTCAAGTTCCTTTGATGTATTCATGATTTCATTTTCAACGAAAGCTGTTGGAGTAATTCTGGAGTGATTAATGAATTCAGTGATGAATCCAAAATTGTTCAGATTGGAATCAATATAAGCGCTGGAAAAAATGTTGATACTCCATCAACAACAGTTTTTTGATGGTCATATGCTAAACCGATAAGTTATATTGACTGAAAGTCTAGACTTGTTTTTCTTAAGATTGTCAAAAAAACAGATTTTTGCCAAATCTCATTGTAATGTATTATATATTCTCTTGAATCATGGAGGATATTTGCGAGCCTAATTTTTGAAAATAGGAACATGAATAAATCGAATAAAATTCTTTTCAAGCACCTTCAAATTCTATAGCAGGTGACATTCAAAATCGCTTCATGTATTTCAATAAAGTTTGTCCGCCTAGTTATTCAATAAAAAGTTATTGAACTAACAATTATATTTATATCATAGTTGGCGATGATGACCATCAGGATGGTGACCATTGTCTTGACCAACGGGTCATTATTTTAATTAAGTCGTCATTATCAGATCCAGTAATTTTGTTAGGTATCAATATTCAAAAATGAACAAAGTTTATTCACGATGGCAGAGTTTTTATCATTATGGTCAACATTACAGGAAGATATATTGAAATCATAAATTATTAGCCAACACTCATCAAATATAATGTTGAAAATGCATCACAGAACTCAAAATCCTAACATAACTCATTATGAATTTCTTGAAGTTTTTTTCACAAATCCACCGGCTGGAACTCACATTCTTGCCGAAAAAAAATATATTTTCAGCACTCAAATGGCATCGAGTATCACAACCAATCGGACCACGACCATTCCACGGTATTGAACCAACAAGAACTCGCGAATCGCCATCTATACGAATATAGTTACAAATTAATTTATTCTCATTATTCCGTGCGCGTTTCATTTGAAGAATTTATAATGTACTCTCTTGACTTCATAATAAAAATTGATGTGTGAGAAACAAATGTTGGAGAAACATTCGCCATCTGAATATAGTGCTCGCATACAAGGCGTTTCGTTTTAGAGGTCAGTTGCGTTTGTTCGCAATCGCGGATTGCGAGTAAGTATATTGAATACGAAACTATTGTATGATAATTGTGAGAGAAATTTAATGCTAAATAATATCCTTGATTTGTCGAAATGTACCCGATCCAACACTCCAGACGTTAATGACACTTTGTTACAAGAATGGACGACGTAAAAATTCATAAAGGTCTGACTAATAATTGCAATATTATAAAGTATATAGAAGGAACTAATTAGCGATTTAACTACTTTACAGAGTGAACAAATTAATGATGCAAATAATTAGAGAGAAGAAAATTCAGACTTCTAGGCCGTGATCGATTGGAACTTGTAGTACCAAGCCAACGACTGACGTCAATTGTTGCTGAGAAATCGAGATACGAGAATGGTTTGAAAAGTTTTCGACCTAACGAAGATACAAGACATTTTTCAGAATTTATTTTTTCGGCATAATCTCCTTTCAACTCTATACACTTATCCCAGCAATGCTCCCATTTCTGTAAATCGTCCAAATAGTACTCGGCCTTTTTCTCTGCAGAATAATTGTTTACAAAGGTGATTGCCTCTTCATTTGACGAAAATATCTGTCCTTCGAGCGCAATTTTCAGATGAGGGAACAAAAAGAAGTCGCCTGGGGCTAAATCTGGTAAGTTGGGCGGTTGGTCGAGCAGTTCAAACCATAATGGGCTTGTTTCATGCTATGGAAAATGATACTGGTTTTCTCATAAACTGATCGAGTTAGGGGTATATTATAATTATCAAGCCTAATCGGTCCCAAGGTCTCTATTTGCAGAAAAAAAGAACAATTTGAAAAGCAAGAATTTAAATTGGCCTCGTGTCTGTTGACCATCTAGAGCAGAGTTGCCAAGGGTATTGGTTTTTAATATCCAATCACGGATCTGATGATCCAATTTGACAGACGCTATTTTTGTTGTTATTGTTGTCAACTCGGTGTGAAAACAACTGTTACAATTATCTAATTAAAGAACGTGTTTTTTGTGAAAAGTAGGCCTCGGCGGATGCCTATTTTGCTGCATATTCCGTGTCATTAGTTTACATTCCGAAAAATATTTTTTCAGGTAATTTTTGGATTGAATTTTACCATTACTACCTTCGCCAAGCTTAAATAAAAATTAAATCAAAACGTTCCATCCTTCGATAAGATACAAAGTCTGAAATGAATGTCATATAAATAAAAGGGACCTTCTGAATATACCACCTACCGTTTCAAGTTTTCATTTTTCATTTTGGTACCAAAGTATTGCAAAGTTTTCAAGTAAAATTCATCGATCACTACAAAATCGACTCTTGGTAAGTTGTCGGAGTCAGCTTTAATAAAACTAGGCTCAACGTTCATTTTGAAATTATTTTAACAAAAATACGAAATTAAGTGTAGAAACCACTGACATTAGAAAGAGCACATTTTCGCATATACTACATAGGGCGCTGGCTGACTGGATGACAATATGGCTAATATACCAGTAACGTTGATTTTTTTATTTTTGGTGGGTGGCATGAAAGCATAATTGATTTATTTTATTAGGGCTCATGAACATTCGAAAATCATTTGAAAATACAGCTCGTTAAATTCTATTTAGAATCATATTTAGATATAACTTGTACTATATTAGTTATCAAGGCAAAAAGGCAAACATTATTATCCATTTTTATACTTAATTCGTGAATTCGAGCGATCTTATTATTGTATATTTATTTGTTTGCTGGCTTCATTCCTAAAAAAATGAATGAATAATTACAGGAAATTTTAATGAATTGTTCATTTTCTCAGGAAAATGGAGTACCCATATCACAAATTATTGGTTTATTCGGCATAAAAAATCTATGTCATATCGGATCCATTCTGCTTGTTTTTGCTGACAGCTCGCGTAGGAACAATTCGTTTTTTCATAGAGTTTAGTTTGTGTGTGGTCTTAAAAGTGTTTTAGAGATATATTTGAATATTAATATGGTGTATTCTTGTGCTGATTTTAATTTTGCGGAAAGACACAAGAAAACAGAAAGCGCATTGGTTTATATGAGTTATTTCTTATAATAAGTTCAGGTTCCCAAAGGATAAAATGATGAGAAAAAATGGTGAAAGTATTGAAAAGAAAGAACTACAATCCTTCTACTCTTCCAAGACTGTAAATGAAAGGGGGACGAAAATATTGAATATGATGACCAAATTTTTTATTTCAATTTCGAGTATTATCTACAGAAAGTATTATCTGGAGTTAATACTGTTGCTGAAAATATGATACAGTTTACTTCATTAAATTTTATCATATGGTTAATGGTATTACCTCTGAAGCTTTTGTTGGATAAGTTCGAGTGCAATCAATTCTGTCTATACTTGACCTCATTCGACCTTCCTCTCAAGTTCTGGAAGATTCAACAGATTACCCAAGCGAGCCTATAATGCTTGTATTTAGTAGCAATATTAGAAAGAGGTATTTATGCAGGATTTTTTTTTTATAATAAATTGCAGTGGTACAAATTAAGGATTGTAGAATAAATTGAATATTTGAAATGATTCTTCAATCCAGTTTGCAATATTTTTTTATTTTCATAACTGTATATTGTTAAATAATGCATAAAATCATGATTTTTCGTGTACATTTTATTCCATATGGAAAATTTTTCATCAATTGAAACTTTAACGGGTTCATATATACTTCCATAATTGAATTGATAATTATAGGCTTCGTAAATTTTACGATTTGGCAATGTTGATTATTTCTATTGTTCCTATTGGTCAATCGAACAAGAAGCGGGACTAGAGCCGTGACGTCACCGCCCTATCACATTCAGTTTTTAATAATTAATTACGGGAAAACTACGATACTTCGAGAGCTGAAACAAAGTGCATTTTTTGAATTTGAAATTTCTATCAAGTGAACTATAAATAAAAAATCATGAAACAAGCCCATTCGTGGCTTGACAACCATTTAGGTGTGAGACGGTAAGGTGTCAGCAGTTGCAGTTTTTGGACACCTCGAACGTCGAAGCTGTCCAAAATTTCACTGAGGTAAATTATGGTGCAGAGCCCCGTTGCCTTTCAAAAATGAATAGTTAATGGCAGCTCGATACTCGATTTTGTCCATTTTCATAAAGACACACCTATGAAATCACTCAAACGACTATTTCATAACAAGTGCTTCTAAAATGGCTGAAACTCTGGTGAGTAACTGTCAAGAGATGAACAACGAAATTCACTAGATTTTAACGAATGCTGCATGTTCAGTTGAAAACCCACCCCACCCTCGTACTACTTTTGTCGTCGCATTCAACGCATATCCTTAAAGCTGAAGATGTCGGCCGTAAAAGCAGACGGAACGTTCGCTACTACAAGTAATAATTTTGCTTATGATTACTACAGATTTCATGTTTTTCAAATATTATGAAAGATGAAAATACTCAAAAAAGTTAGATGAACTCTGATATCCTTCGCAAAAAACAACTTTCTTTCAATATATTAATAAACATACCACCAACAAAATACAGTAAAACGCGCATAATATACGAGGAGCCTTCAAATATTTGATTTTGAGACAAGAGTGAAGTACTCTTATTTTGAAAAATTCCCGAAAATGTAATAAGCATTAAAAAACACATCTAGCAAATATGTCACGTATATACTTAATGTCAAACATACTTTGGTTTTGTTCCGAAATACTTATTTTATTTTGATGTTATCTAATATGTAATATTGCAGGCTTTTAAAGTAAACCGTTGAATACAGGATGCTGTCTATTCATCGATTTAGCAATATTTTTCGTAGTCCCCAGTTTTAAAAAATGGCTAAAAAAATAAAACTCCACTTAAATAGCCATGACTTCAAATCTAGATGCATGATCAACTTTTCTAAATAACATTTCCCAAGATTTTTCAAAATGAGAGTACTTCAATCTTGTCTCAAAATCAAATATGTTACGTGTGCTTCAATGTATTTTGTTGGTGTTTAGTTTCAAGGGATGCACAAACTTTTATCATGAATAACTTTTTGTCAAAAAAACCACAATAAATAAGTTTTCCATATGATGCATACTTTGGGGAAGACGCTGTATATGTTCTTATACACAAACAATGTTCGTTCATCCTGGAGGGTACAATGGTTATGTGTATGTTGTATTCTGTTTGGAAAACATAAAGGGTTCAGCAAGGCACACGTTCATTACTGAAAGCTCCATTCGACTACGGCCCATTAGCCCGGATTTTATTCTCTTTCAGGCCGCGAAAGCCTAAGTTCTCATATTGATACAGTCAACGTTCATTGATACTGAATAGAAGAATGGTTATGTTTAGCATTAGTTCAGCAAGGGACAAGATTGGTATACAAGTTCCATTCGACCACGGCTTTTGTTTTCTGTCCTGCTGTGAAACCCAATGTTCTAAAGTTGATGCAGTATGGCTCGGCCCAACTTTGCGCTCTACAAACCCAGTAGAAAAAAGAAATGAAACTCAGCTAATAACACAACAATAATTAATTCTCACTAGGAACGAAGTTCGCCGGGTTAGCTACTCGAAAATACTGAAGAAGAAACTGAAAAATTCAGAAACAAAATCTTGAAAAAATAGTTTATGTTTGAAATTTCTGGTATTGAGATTACAACTTGGTTGTTTATCTATGTTAATACCTAATGAGTCTACTCAAGATTTTCTTAGGATAATTGTGACCTGCGCGTAACGCGACTGTATGTTAGTTTGAAGGTGGTTGATAACTAAAGCACTGCTTTCGTTATGTAATTGTCTTTGATAATTTCTACGGCGGTTATAGACGAAAGCACCCTGTATTATTTCAAAATTCCCTTGTACACATACTCAATTACTTGAAAGCCTATACCACCCAGTAAACATACACAAATATTAATTTCAAGAATCTCATACACTTCGCCTCAATCGTCTTGAGCGAGAATTTTAACACTTCATCAGAGCAGAAACTTCAAACGTAAACACGAGAAAAGTCGAAAGTCGATACTGCTCGGGATATTTTAAAACAAACATCTTTATGTATCAATAAACCGGCTATGTATTAGCTCGACGTAATTGATTGTTCTCAAAATACATTGCTTCGAATTTTCCGGCATTTTTTTATCGAGGTTGTTAAACTCCCGATTTATTTATGCAAGGCTCGCGATTTTTCGGGAAATCGACGGCCACCGACGTAGGTGCAGAATGGAAACATCAACTAAAAGAATTTGATAAGTTGGTAATTCTTTTCATCGTTTCCCTCGTATCATAAAAATGACGAAATAGTTGAATGCTAGGTGGCGTTCACAAAGTTTCACAATGATTCTAGTTTGGGTTTGTCTCAATATGTGTATATTTTGTCAACACGCTTTTATTAGCTTCACCTGTATGTTTGTTTGTTTGTAGCTCTCAAGCTCGGGATCTGTATTTGACAAAATTATCGACATTACTGCTTGATCTATTCGCGGGCAGATGGCGCTGTACGTAACCTCTTTGATATATCGACATTATTGCTTAATCTATTCGCGGGCAGACGGCGCTGTACGTAATCTTCTTGAAATATCGACATTACTGCTTGATCTATTCGCGGGCAGATGGCGCTGTGCGTAATCTCCTTGATATATCGACATTATTGCTTGAGCTATTCGCGGGCAGATGGCGCTGTACGTAATCTCCACGATATAATTCGAACTTACTTTATATTTATTTCTTCATTTGAAAAAAGATTTTATTTTAATTGATCCCAAAGTTAAGATAAAATAAATATAGTTTTGAAAAGACTAAAAACACGCTTTTATAGCATACGAAACTAAAAAATAAATATAGTTTGAAAAACTATAATAAGCTTCAAAGAATAACGAACGAAAAATATTAGTATCATTGTGAAAAAAGCGACTGGCGCTTGATATTACAAAAATATGGCACAAAGCTCCCACGCTTTTTTTACAATAATACTAGTATTTTTCGTTCGTTACTGTTTTATTGTTTTAGGCGAGGTAATTAAATAAACAGGGAAGGTAGTTAAATGAACAGGGGTGTCAACTATAAAAAATTTCAACACTGGAGATTATAGGAATTACCGGGGCCATAAAAAAGTATCTACCCAAAGAAATAGGCATTACTCGTTGGAATGATTTACTACGCTCGCCTTCGCCGTGAAAAACGTCATATTCACGAGTAATGCCACATTTCACGCTCGTTGAATAATCTACAAATTATTTTTTCAAAAGTTCTCCCATTTTTTTGTGTATAGAAGAAGAAAAAAGCGAATAAACTTTTTCCACCAGAAACTAATTTTTTCCGTTTATATTCCCCTTTCAATTCATAAAATAGTAAATTTATGCATGAAATAAGTGTTTTATCGTTTGAAGTTATCCAAAAAAAGCCGTTGATGAGGAGTTGCAGACAAGTGTTTTCGCCCTTAACTCCTATAGGTACATTTCATGTTGTGTAGCGTTCCTGGATTTTTATTTCAATTTCATAACGAATATTTGAAGTATTGAAAAAATTGTAATTCAATGTGCATACGTTTGAAACTACTTTGATTAGAAGAGTTGGAAACTCCACCGTAAAAATATGTCTAAAAAACGTTTCTGATGTACCGGTCTCGGCAATTTCAAGCATCCCTCAGTGATACTAGACTTCTCTGGTTTAAGATACCGAATTTGTGAAACATGTTCTTTGTATCGAGTTATTATAACCTGCTTAGTTTGTTCAACATACTTTTTTTTAAATGAAATGTTTATATTCAAAGTGTTTCCCCCTTTTCCTTCAGGGTATGATACAATTTTTTTACATAGATCGATCACAAAACCTACGGATGGAAATTAAATACGCTTTTACTCGCACATCACTTCAACTGATGGGTATCCTAAAAACCCAATTCCGTTTCCCAAATCGCTTGAATCTGGAAAACCTGAGCGATGCCAATTTCAAAATAAACATCGAAAGCTCAACTCTTCAATCGCACCTACTAAATCTAGAATAGTGACACGACTGTACGGATTCCGTGATCTTATTGAAGAAAAGATTAACATTGTATAATATGTTGTCACTTGAACTAATAAACATCGTCCATGTGATCTCAACATGTGTGTTTATTTTCTAATTAATAAATTGTTTCACTCAAAACAAAGTATTCATTGGGAAATGCAGCAAGAGATGAGGTTATTTTTAAAACTTGAAACGCAGAACAGAGGCGAATATTGGAAAGAGATAAAAGAATTAACATGGATTTATGGAAATGTATAAAAGTTTTAGACTGAAAGGACGGTTGTGGTTCATTTATGAATCCCTATTTAATCGATAACAATTTTCAATTAATGGTGAATGGATATCACTATTAAGTATACCAGTTCGTTAGGTTCTTTTCTGCTTCTGTCAATAAATAAAATCGAAATTTGCTTGCAAAAGTATTACTTTATTGTCAAAATTCCACTGTACCGTTTGTAAAAACCGCAACACATGTTCCGCTCTACAATGCCTTCCTCAAGCGTTTTTTTTTACTCAGTATGATAGCATTTTGCTAAAGAAGGTAGAATTATTAGTAGGTGACATTTTTAGTCATAGATGTCCATAGATGTTACTACTATGCTATAATAGCCCTCTTTTCTGTGTTTTTAACCGTTGATGATACAGTGAAAAAGTATTATTCAAATTTTTTGCTGAAACTTTGTTCTAGCAGTGTGGATTTGATCCGCACGGGATCAATGCTGATACTAAATATACTTAATGAAGTTTGTGATAGCTGTTAATAATAAAGTGCTATAGGGCAAAGCGCTATTTATAGTTCCGCGCCGCCAGGACCAGGCCGGTACCGCCGCAACCCCGAAAATATTCATTTAAATTACATGCTGTAATGGGTCATATTGATCTATACTGAATGCACAATGTATTTAATTGTATAAAAAATAATGCTCTATCGCCTAAATTGGCTTCGTAGATCATTCTGTTTGAAAAATCCGTTTAAAATCTGTTTTTCCATTAATCAGCTGTCGCCCCCATACGAACGACAACTCTCAGAAGTTGAGAAACTTATGCGAGCTAAGGACTAACGAGGTCTTACCTTTCAAGGTGTGATTCCTTACACTTCTCTATTTGTAGACCTTTTTAAGATGTACAATACTGTAGTAAAATTTTTGATTAATCACGTTGGGTTCAGCCAGCGTTTTTGAAACGTAAGCGCTAAAACCTCTAAAATTGAAACACAATAAAATACAATAATTATTGATGACCAAAATATGCAGATAAAATAAAATGAGACCAAAGCAAACAAATTTAACATATTTTCACAGAATACGGATACAAAATGTCAAACAAAATAGCTCACACAATTTTACCACCAAATTTTTCAAAATCCGAAAAAAATTACTCATCAATTCACTTACAACCAGTAACAATAAATGAAATAATTCTCATATTATCAAAATTGAAAAATAACAGTTCTCCTGGAAATGATGGAATCACAGACAAAACTATTGAACATATACACCCCTACAGTATATAATCAACCTCTGCTTTGAAACATCTATAATACCACTACAATGAAAAGAATCTGTTGTAACCCCTATTTTTGAAACAGGAGACACCACTCTCATGAATAACTACAGAACCATTTCTGTCATCAACAATTTTGCCAAAATATTTGAACACGCTTTGAAAAACAAGCTGCTAGATTTTTTCAACATGCACGAAATTATAACTGACAGGCAGTACGGTTTCATTAAACAATCTAGTACTGAAAATGCCATAGCTGTTTTCCTCGACAAAAAGTGCGAGCGTTAGACGAATCATCAAAATGTCTTGCTATTTTCCTTGACCTTGCTAATGCCTTTGATACGGTCTTACATAACATTCCTCTAAAAAAATTAGAATACTATGGAATTCGAAGTATCGCACTGGACCTGATGCTGAACTTCTTGAAATACAGAAAGCAAAAAGTAAAGATTGGAAGAGAAGTGAGCTCAGAAATGACAAAATAGAAGTACCACAAAATGGAAGTTCCACAAGGGACTATTTTGGGGCCACTTATTTTTTTGATTTATATGAATAATTTGGCTAGACCAAATTTGCAAACTAAAACTGAATTCATACCTTTTACACCTACGGTTAATACACAACCCACTACAGATTATTCTATTAACCTTGACAAAACAAATTGCACGGACACAAATACATGTATCTGCCCAGAAATAGATCGTGTATCATCAATAAAATAGCTAGGAGTGACTCTGGATCAGCACATTCGCTGGACCGAGCACATCTTGAATTTAAATAAACGACTGAGAGCATTACTGCACAGATTTTACACTTTAAGAGATATCCTCTCACGCAAAAAACCTACTAA
>WOGN01003933.1:0-14682 GCA_015342105.1 Leptinotarsa texana
GTCGTTAAGTGTCACAATACACAATAATAATTGAAATGCAAAAAAAGCGTAAGTTTGCTTAGGTCACGCACTTTGCGACTATCCTAGTCTAGAAATAAAGTTAAGGGCAGAAATTGGCCCTTGGAACAAACTGAAAAAATCATTATGGCCCGAAGGCTTCAAAGTTTGGAGACCCCTGCATTAATGTATAAACTTATACATTAATGTATAAGTTTGAAAATGTCCTTGTAGAACGAAACTGCAGTAACGTCAGTTACTAAAAAAAGTGGTATAAACCAAAGAAAGTTTCAATTCCCTTTTATTCATTATGATTTCCTACCACGAAGTAACGGCTACATCCATCAATTTATTCAAAATATACATCAACAGTCGTTGAAGCTACATTAATTTAAAAAACAAAACTGTGAATTTGAAGTTCGCTTACCAGACTTGGATCAGTATCTAAGTCTACGTTAGTTAAACTTAATCCTCTCATAGACAAATGTCTAAAATTATCTAGAAACCAGAGAGACTCTGTTTGCGACAAATTGCTTCCGAGATTCGTAAGAAGATTGCCATATATTTTTGCTACAGATGGGTACGTTTGATCACCTTCTCTGTTACATTGTATACACAGCTGTTTGACTAAGGGGATAGCAGTTGTCCGTATTGTATCTGGAAATGAAAATCTGATGAAGTTCCTGTTAAAAAAATTTCACAATTGGATTAATTCACACACAGAAACTATGTTTATCTCAGTAGCGCTAAATTACTTGGAATTGAATGGTCCGGTATTCACCTAACATTTTAAGTGGGTTCAGGATTTGTTTATTATTATTATTATGTCATAATTGGTAACACCGGTCTTATACGCACGCGTGAAGAACGGTGGCAGTCATGAATGATAAGGGCAAGAAATAATAATAATACTATGCTTCATTATCATAAAACATAATCTTGTAGACAAAGCTTGGGTAGTAAATACCTAAAAAATACAATACACACCAAATGAAAATAAAAATAAAAATGGTGCATGGGTACAAACTATGTTAAAATGGAGGATATAAAAGATATGTATATATAAGACAGTAAAAGTCAAGTTTATAAAAGAGTAGACATAAGAAGTGACAACTTAGGCGCTCCTTAATTAATACAGATAAAAAATATTAGTAAGTCAGTTAAAAGCTATCGTTAAAATATTCATCCAAAGTATAACAGGGTCTATCAGATAGAAATTGTTTGACTAACTTCCTGAAATGAAAGTCATTTATATTGGCAGATCTTATGTTCATAGGCAAATGATTGTACATTTTCCACCGTTGTAAAATATGGAGTGATGTTTTTAATTGGCAGAGTGAGTTCCAGAGTGTGCACGGAAGAGGATGCAACAAAATTTAATATATGCTTATTTATTAATCACACAGGTTCCAGTATAAATAATGCAGTTACCGTTAGAAAATTATGTTTTTTGAAGAAGATTCTACAGGAGTCTCTTGGTTTAAGTTTTCCAATATACCTTATTGCCCTTTTCTGTAAAATTAGTAGACTTTTGAATAAAGTTGGACTGCATGCTCCCCAAAACGGTATTCCGTAGCCTAAGTGAGAATCTATGAGTGCAACGTATGTTATCTTTGCAGTGTTGAACCCCAATTCTTTATAAATCACTCTATCCGCATAACATCCAGAGGAGACGTTTCTAGTGAGTTGTTCAACATGATCCACAAATTTTAACATTCTGGTCAATGAAGACTCCTAGAAATTTTGTGTTATTTTTAGATTCTAGTGATCTGTCTTGAAAAAAAATTTCGTTGATTGAGCATCTAAATGATAATAAATTTGTTTTAGTTAATTTAAAAGATAAAATGTTTGAATCACACCAATCTTTAACTTTTTTCAAGTCGCCAGAGATTATTTTGGGCAACTGTTTTTATTATTCCAAAGTATGGTAGTGTCATCTACAAATAAGGTGAACTTCCCAGAAATATTAGGCTTAGTGAGGTCATTAATATATAATAAGAAAAGAACGGGACCTAACACAGAACTTTGTGGAACTCCAGAATTAAGTTCACTTTTTTTTTTAATTCTAGTTGTCTTGACCATTTGCGTCTGTCCCATTAAGTAGACATCGAACCATTTGTGAGTTACTCCTGTGCATCCATAACGTTGGAGCTTTCTCAGGAGTATTTTGTGATCAACACATTGTTTAAGAACTCTTTCATTTGGAGAACTGTGTTTATGTGGTATAAACTTCCTGAAAACGTTTTTTCAAATTAATTTATTCTCCAGCGATTCAAATCCAACTTTAATCGCTAATTTCATACAGGCACCTCTTGTAGAGTGCTTTGAGGATTTTCCTGTTGTGTTTGTGTTATGTCCTTAAAAAACATACTGGGTGTTTTTTAAGAATTCAGTTCAGTCATGGTTAATATTTTCGTTTTCAACCTCTCTTCTTACTAATGGCAAAAAAAATGTCTTTTAAAGAATAATAACTCAATTATTCCATATTCTCTAGGAGTCCTGATATTTTTTTTTATTATTATAGAAATATTACGAATGACAGATTCTGACTCAGTGTTGCCAAGCTGAAGGAGAATACAACCTACATAAATGTTGGCGCCTTGTAGCTATTTCAGTTTTTAAAACACTTTCATATGTGAAAGTATTCAAATTTGCATACTATTATTCACATTTGTAACATGCCGACAATGCCAGTGAATAGAGACTTCTGTTGGAATTTCTATCATTTTTATTACTTTTTAAAATTATCAGCTTTGTAGAATGTTTTGCAAGAGCAGTAATCACATTATTTTTCGCCCATAAAATATCTCCTTGTAGTCTATTCAGTTGTATACGAATTTCTGTCAGCTGGATTTTTTCTTTGACCACTTTATCAATTAGATTAGATCATCGATTTTCTAAAGATACCTTAAACGTTTCATTATTGTTGGTATAGGAAAACTCAGAAATAACAACATATTTATTTTTTTTTTAATAATTTACATTTTCTAAGGACTGATTTTGCAGGAAACGTCATCTACGCCTTAGCTGAAAATTCACCTCACATTCCATACCGTGATTCCAAACTCACACGACTACTGCAGGATTCTCTTGGAGGAAACAGCAAAACTATTATGATTGCCAATGTGGGGCCTGCAAGTATGAATTATGAAGAAACAATCATCACTTTAAGGTGTGTCAGGAACTCAGTATGAGATGATTTTTGCCTAATTACATGCTGTTTTTCTCCAGATACGCCTATCGAGCAAAATCGATTAAGAACAATCCAGTTAAAAACGAGGATGTCAAAGAAGGAAAACTCTTGGGACTTCAACAGGAAATTGAACGGCTTAAGCAGCTCATTATGGAAAAAAGTAATGGAGATTTCAGCGCCAGTCTGGGTGAAGATGAGGAAATTTGTGATGGGGAAGAGGAAAGTGATAAAGAAGAGAAAGAGAAGAAGCTGGAAATGGGTAAGATGGAAGTAGATGAACTAGCGAAGAAGCTGAAGATGTTGGAGAAGCAGATGGTCCATGGAGGAAAAAATATTGTCGATAGTGTGAACGAGAACGAGTTGAGACTCGAACAACAGAGAGCACAGATAGCAGCAAGAAAGGTAGAGAGTATTGCAATAATAATAATAATAGTAAAAATAATATCTTATATGAATACAAACATGAACTTTCTTCAATTGTGACGTTCATTGCCAGATACCACATCTACTGGATATATTGAAACTAAGCCAGATGGTCCTGTTAGCTGTTTTCATGTATTGTTGTGGCTTCTTGTGCTTTCTCTCACAAATTCAAACCTAAATAAATCAAAACAGAAAAAACCCAAAACAATGAAAGTGACCTATGTTTAACATTCAGTTATTCCGATCAGCTTTTAGCTCTTTGAGTAGCGCCATCATTGGTAGAAATTGTTTCCTATTGACCCAGTAATTGAATGAATATGCTGCTCATTAACTGATGTAGAATGCAGGTTTCAACAATATAATAATATTAGTATATCTAATTTTATTATGAATAATTTCATTTGAGAATTGATAACCAATTTCACCCATAACTGAAGGCTATATGGGGACTTCAAATAACAAATATGAAGATGTACAAAAAAATAACAAAACTTCAGAATAGTCCAATAAATAAATGTAAATTCCGCCCTTCCGTGGAAACTATTATCTAAAAATAACTTGGTCAATTTTTCTGACTTTTGTTTGTATCCTCTTTTTGATACATTTTAGCTACGAAGGAGTTCTGATCGATGATGTAGGAACAAAATTTTCTTCTGTCTGTTAAATTTGTTGAAATCTGTTTTTCTGTCAACTAATTGTCGCCTCCTATGAATGACAACTCTCAAAAGTAGAAACTTGTGCGAGTTAGGGACTAACGAGGTCTTAACTTTTAACGTGTGATTCCTAACACGGGTTAGACGATAGTAAGTGAAAATCGATTGTCATCGCGGCTTGAACCACCGGTTCACACAGCAGTCGATTGAGTGAGTGGAGCAAAGCACCCACCTCAACACGACCGGCTACCGTCCTACTATCATATCTTTGAACTTTTTCCCGGCCGGATAGTTTCGAAGATATGCAGTTAAAAAAAATTGAAAAGTAGGACTCTCCAGAAATTTGTCAAACTACCAACATTAGGACGTTTTACTACGATTAACCTATTTTGAGGAAACAAATATTAGAATGACATTTATAGAAAATGTAATTACCTACAAAACGCATATTTTTTTTATCTAACATAGAAAAATTGACGTATTTGAGTGTTAGCAAGTTCAGGCTGTACTACTCAACTGAAAAATTACTCATCAAATAAGGTTCTCCGCTTTGTTAAGAAGTTGGATTCATTTGCTTGAGTTTGTGTAGGTGTGAGCCACAATAAATCCTCGCGAGTTGCAGGGGAGGGTCAAATAGACCCACTTACCTTGGTCCTACCCCTACTACTATTACAATCAGTTTAATAATCTATTGTTTTCTATAATTGACTAAACAGTTCAGTTTCCTGTCAATTAGCAGATTATTAATTGTATGTACTAGATAGTTAGGACAAACCAGTTGATGCAGTTTGAATAAAAGACCCTTGTACCAGATGTTATCAAATGCCTTTGTTCATATCCAAAAAGATTGCTGCCGTTTTGTTTCTGTTCAGCTTGGTTGTTTCAATGTTGTTCGTGATAATCGTGAGAGGATGTATAATAGATCTTCTTTGACTAAATCCAAACTGGTAGCTTAACATTAAGCAGTTGGAGTAAACTGTTTCATAAAAGTTTTTCAAAGTTTTTACCAATTACTGGTTTACGAATTACAGGTTTACCAATTACAGGCAGGAGAGTAATCGGACGATAACTGTTTGTAAGGAAGTTATCCTTGTTTGGTTTGGGATTTGTAATTATTGTGCCCATTTTCCAATTGTCAGGTATATAATGTGTTTTGAGGCAAAATTTCATAGCTTTTTATGATATACTTGTGAATCTCATAATCTAGCTTTCTCAACATGTTTTTTGTGATATAGTCATGACCTGGAGCTGAGTTTTATCCCTGATATAAGATTTCAAAATATTCTTCTTCATCTACATTGAATGTATTATTTTCTTTTATGGGTATCAGGGAAAAGAATTTTTCGTACCAATCGCTCACATTTTCATAATTGCGGTCGAAGTTCAAGTTGACGCTTTCTTTGTAGCTTTTTTTGAAGTTTTTAGCAAATATGTAAGCTTTTCGGAAAGTAACTCATATTCATTATTATTATCTATAATATTTTTAGTATTTATTCCATCCTTTTTGTATTTGGATAATTTCTGTATTTCATTCCAATAGGACTTCACATATTTGAATCCAATTGTCATACATACAAATTTTTAAAAAATCATTGATTGTCAAAATATGGTCTACTGTAAATGCTAGTTCTAGAATGTCATAAAAAAATTCTGGAAATTCATTAAAATGATCTAATGATTATTTATTTCGATCTTTCAGAAACTTGAAGTAGAAATGCAACAAAAACTTGAATTGGAGGAAGAAACGTGCATTGAGTTGAAACAAGTTTTTGCAAGTTTGCAGCAACAGGTAGATTTCAAGAGAGATAAATTAAAAAGGCTAAACAGCAAGTTGCAATCTATCAGACAAGAAATCAGGGATAACCATGAAGTTTATGTCAAAGATAGGCAAGAAATTGAGGAAGCCAACGACGAAGCTGCTATGTGAGTATTAAAATCACTGTAGACGTGCTTATTAAAATTCAACAATAATAAATTCTAGGCACTTGAGAAAATGGTTTTTGATTATCGATAACTTCCTTCCTTCGGAAGAAAGAACAAGATTGATAAATTTGGCTCAGTATGATGACAACATTGATAATTGGGTTCTGAGGAAAGAAAAAATTAGGATAAACCCTGCTGATAGACCTTTTGCTCATAATTATAGAAGACCCATTTCAGATGCAGCTATACAGATGAGCCAAACTATGCCCAAGTACAGGGTGAGTTAACGTGTAAAGAATTTAAATAAAATAGAAATCTTATTTATGAGAAAATTAATATTTTGAAATGAAATTTCAAAATGCCTGCCAGAAAACAAATACTTCCCCAGCTAATAACACGCTGGATAATGAAATGTCAACCACTAAAGAAAGCTAAGTATAGAAATTTTAAATTGTTTCCGTTGATCAAAAAAAAATTATGAATTAGATAAGTTACTGACTAATTGGAGTTTTCGGGTGAAGTTTTCAGATTGCACTTTATTTCTCAGTGCTGCCCTTCAGCAGATTCTCCGCTGATTTAGGTGTGTTTATTTTTAAGATTGTGGAAAGTTATGAACCCAAAAAAACAGTAAGAAACATCAAAATATTCCTTGTAGTAAATGAATTCATAAAACCAGATACAAAAGTAATACAATAACACAACAGCAAATGGTTATATTTCAGCATCGAATTTAATATTCTCGTCGTAGTAAATTCATTCTAAAAAATCATTGACAATAGAAAGGCAAAACTGAAAAAAATTGAACCGCTTTAAAAAAAACAGATTTGTTATCTTTTGCTATATAATCTTGTGTGCCAACATCCTATATCTACTTTTTTCTGCTTTATTTCTAAAAAAAGCAAAATTCCACAAGTTTCACAAAATATAAGAGATTCAGTTTCTCAACCTTTCAATATAAGTACTTTACTTTGCCTTAAGTGTGGTCCCCTTTATATATCTACTAAATAAAAGCATTTTGAAGGGGTTCAAAAACAGATTTTGCGGTGTTTAAACTTCAGAATGTCGATATATAGTTGAATTCATATGTAATGACATTGGAGGGATCGTATAACAGAGAAAGCTATATCTGATAGTTATTATAAGCAATATATATTTTCATTGTCATTAGTTTTTGAAAGAATGGGTCATTTGGTCTGTTTCTTTTTTAATTGAATTGCCGTATGATGTGAGATTCTTCAATAATAAACATTTCTCTTTTTTTGTAACATGATGACATAAAAACGGGCGATTCAAATCAAATCATACACCTATTACCTGGCAACTATCACTCATTATATGTCAATGAATAAAATAATAGTTCAAGGGTAAATGGCATGAGGCGCAGGTGGCAAGAAGAAACTAATTTCAATGGACCTCATTTTTTCTAGGGTGAAAATGTGCTTGATCTCAAACTAGATATGCCTTTACGTACCACGCAAGATTACACCCCACCTTCAATTTGCCCACAAATTAAATCCATTGTGGGAGGTGTCATTCAAAAAGAAATGGATAACAACCGTATTGTAATAAAAATGCCAACACATGCTGTAGGAAGAAGTTCTTCATCCAAAATAGAACAAGAAGGAAAATACAAACAAGCTACTAGGATGATGGTGGATATGAATAGTTATAGGTAACATTGTTTATGAAAAATACTTTTACTTGAAGTTATAGAGATTTTTTAAGGACATAAACGTTATTTTCAGGCAGAACATTTCATTTCATATAAAAATTTTCAGTATAATGAAAATTATACTTTGGATTATTGGTCGAATCAAATCGAATTGTTTTATTAAAATTTGGGTGTCTTTCGGCATCGAGTCTACTAAAAAAAAAGAACGAGAGGGTTAATTTTCTGCAAGTCTCCTATCTAGTGTACTGACTATTGAATGATGTCATGTTTTATTACAGGAAACGATAGGCATGCTGAAAGCGCTTTTGAATGGAACAAGGAAATTATGAAAACTTAGACAAAGGGATATTTGCCAAGCCTTTTTACCTTTTTTTGTGATATACATATTACGTTTAAATGCGGCTCTTTTAGCAAATTTTATTTTTTATATTATATTTGTTGAATATGTTGAAATTTATTTATTTTTATATAATTATATATTGTTTACAAAAATATGATTTGAGTAATGTTGGTTTCAAGCACTGTAGATGTAAAATGTTTGTTGATCAGCATTTGGTCTATCAAATGTCATTATTTTGGAGCAAAATAATATTATTGTTTAAATATTCACAAATTACAATTAAATATGAGTAGATAATATTCACTGTGATTATTGAGTCCTTGAAGCTAGTCCACTTTGTATTATTAAGGATAAGTAATGTGAATTTTGTGTCATGCTAGAAAATTTTACATTTTTTAACAGAATGTGAACAAAAAATAAAGAGAACAGGAAGGAAAATCGTTTTTTGTTTTTTAACTTCTTTGGTTAATATACAGGGCGACTCAAAAGAAAATCATAGAAATGGTAGGAGATAGAGAGTTGGGTGAGTTGCAATAAATTTTTTATTTTAGAGTATTATTGAATGACACTTCTTTTAGTTCCGAGGATATAACAAAGACATTGGAAAGGATTAAACTTTGCCATAGAAACTTTCAATGACTATCAGAATATGTTCATAGAACTTTCACACGCCCTCAACTATAGCATTTTTTATTGTAGCAACATTTTCATAATATATTAATGAATTCGATTTTTCTGATATTCCAGCAATTTCCGTTTCAGCAATTTCTTGACAATCAATTTTTGTTTTTTATTATAGATTTGATAATGTCTCGATTGAAAGAAATACATATCTACCATGTTTTTCAAAATACTTTTCAATGACATTTACTTGAATAAATAAAGAATCAAGTATCTGAATTGCAGAAATTTGTAAACCTCAGCAAAAACGTGATGATCCCCTTTAGCAGGAAGAGGTATCTGGATGATTCACTAAACTTTCCTTTGGTGATGAGGTTATTCCATTTACACTCATGAATTTATGTCGGTGCCTTCTTTGTATGTTTACTCAAGCCTATTAGATATTCACAAAAGAGTCCCCTTGTTTCCCAAGCAATCCAGTGTACACAATCATGATACACGTAACAACAATTTTATTAGACCTCAACATTTCATGCTGATGACATCACAAAAAAACTCATATGATTTTAAATTGTATAATGCAATTCCTGCCAATATTAAAAATATGAATATGTTTTGTTTTAAAAAAGTTATAAAAAAATATTAAAAAAAACTGTTTTTATTCCACTTCAGAATATTTAGAACATGTGCGTAGACACACTTTTGATGCAAGGAAGATGCTCGCCGAATCTCCACACTAAATTTGCATATGTTAACATAACCTGTGAACTTGTTATAAATTTTTACTCTTTATTTTATTTTGAAGACTTGTCATAAATGTATTTTGTACATAACATGATCAAATAAATATATCTATCTATGGTATCGACAGAGAACTAAATCCTCCCCAAGATGGTCAGTTGCAAACCAATGTTCCAGATACCGAAAAACACAACTTTTAAATAAATAAAATGAAACATTTGTGGAATCTATAAATTATGATGATAATGAATTTTAGGATGATGATGTGGCCTTGGGAAACAAAACTATGGTTCAGTGCTATGAAGGTACATTAGTTCCTGGTAAGGGAGGTACCCTAGTTGCAACTTCTCCAAGTGGTACCATGGTGGATTTGGAATCTGAGTTAGGTACTATGGTTATCAACAGTGACGTAGATGATCAAACTATGAAAAGTAAATTGATTTTTATGATTTATATAATTTACAATAACATAATGATTTCTGTCTTCCAGGGCATGACACAGGAACTGCACCAGGAGGCAAAAAATACAGACCAATGTTTTTGGATCATTTTGATAAGAAAGAATCTCCAGCCAAGGTAAAAGTTCAAAATTTATATCAAATGTAATTTCGTATCAGCCTGCTTCAAAACCAAAATAATTTTTATTGCTAGTAATTATCAAGTTAAATTTGTTCTGTTTCAAAAATTTATTTTTCCGTTAATCAGCTGTCGCCCCCATACGAACGACAACTCTTAGAAGTTGAGATACTTTTGCGAGCTAAGGACTAACGAGGTCTTACCTTTTAACGTGTGATCCCTAACACAAAAATATTTGAACACAAGTTTAAATTATCAATTTCATAGCATATGGTGTTTTATATATTTGTAAAGTCAGATGTGAAGTTGCTTTTCCGGATGTTCCGTCATCTCATCACAATACAAAATTTCTGTAATGTTATTTTATATCTGATGACAAAATCAGGCAAATATTAAGATGACAAAACATTTGGACGTTTTACAAACCACAAACAACAGTATCAAGGTTACTACCGAGATCCAAAGACATTTTTTTTTAAATCAAGGAATCTATAGCATTGCGTGTAGCCAGGATATATCAGCCAGGCCAACAGACGAATATCGACCAGAGCCCAGGAGCACAAAAATTCCTGTTTCAAGTTCAGCTACCAAGCAAAGCTGATACATAATCAACCATGTTTAAATAGTATTAGTAACCTGTGTGGTATCAGTAACACTTTGACCAATATTTTATAATAGCAAACTTTTTTAATTTTTTTATCATAGAAAGAATTAGTTAACAGGTCAATGTTGACGTCGTCAATTATCAAACAATTTTTAGTTGACGAAAACGAATGAATAAATTGTTAAGTCATATGGCAAATAGTAAAAAACTCTGGAAGACTGTAGGGAACTGCAAATTGTTCCGAAACTGAATGTTGATAAAATATGAGAAATGATAATGCCCATCGTCTTTGAAAATATCTACTGTAGAATAAATGTGTATTAATGAATATGTTATTTTTTCAAATCAATTGATATTTGTTTTCCTGCAGGGTAATGGGGTAGAACCAAATTCAGTGGTGTTGAAAGACGTTGATGTTCCTACTCCTGAGAACCAAAGCAGTCCTCAAAATCGAATTCAGGCACAAGTAAATGAAGCATTTTCACCACAAGCTCAAGAACAAAAGCCACAACACATTGAATCATATTCTAATGGGGACTTTGAGTTTGTAAGTACATCATCGATATTATCAATATGGAATCGATAAAATATTGTCTGTTTCTTGAGACTTCAAAAAGTATTCACATACAATATTGTAAATATGGTGAGTGTGTGTGTATGTCTAGCGTTTGAAAGCAAATATTAGTCTCGTCTACATGCTGTGTCTAACTAGCTTTCAATTTCTATTTATTCATTTGGAGTAATATCTTCTCTTCCTATCTCATATGAACTTCAGCTGACTCTGAATAAATGGTTTTACTGAAGGAAATTTAAAGGATTCAACTGAAATATAACAGTAAAATATACATGTATAGTATTCAATGAGCAATAAAAGTGGCCATTCTCATGAAAATAAATTTTGTTGACGCAAGCTGAGGGTGAGCATTATAAATGATTCAAGGAAATAATGGCCATTTCTGGCGAGTAAAATACTAACATTCAATCACAACTCAGAACAGGAATATTTCAAAATAGGATTCGTTTGTGGAGGATACTCCAAATGAGAGAATACCTTCGAATTAAATAACAAGAATAAACCTAAAAAACAATTGAAATAGTTCAAATATTGAGTGGTTGAAAGTTTACAGTATTACAGTAGATGATACTTAAACCTACTGCTGAATTTAAGTCCAACATTCTGACAACTACTTCAACTACAAAATAAATCTGTGAGTAAATCGATGCTACAAGAAGCGGTTCAGTGAAAGGATGTGTTACTTCACCAGATATTGAAAATGCGGCGCCAGCTAGGAATTGCCAATAGTTTCTACCGTTTCTGTGTAAGCGGTGTAAAAGATATGTTTAATTTTTTTGGTGTTTGTTTTCATCTGGAAGTATGGAAGACAAAAAGTCCCTTATCATGCACTCATTCAACTCGAAATGCACTAAACAAATTGTTTGTAACTGTTACTAAAAATAAAAATGTTGATAAACATGAACTTGTTTTTGTTGCGTATATTTCAAAGTATAATTGACATAACATACTCTCAAATATATCGCACCTCTTTTATTTCTTATTGCTGAAAAGAATTCAAATTACTGCAAGGTAAAACTGAAATCTCTGGTTCACAATCAATCGAAAAGAAGACCTTCTAGAAATACACCAGAACTTCAACATTAACATTCCTCTAGAGTAGTTGGCATCCTCAGGAAATGAGTTGGTGAGAGGTGCATCGAGGGTAGTGTTGCAGTTCTAGTGTTTGTTTTGGCGGATAGAATTGTTTGTTGAGGTGTTTACTCATTGAGTGCAAATGAAAGGTCGAAATTGAAATAGTCAGATCAGTCACTGTGTTATATACTACTTTACCACTTCAAATTGAATTTTGTGGAGGTCCGGAGTAAAAAATCGATGTTACATTTTTACATTTATCTATGAATGTTCACTATATTTTGTTGAATTAGTTGGAAACAATAATATTTATCCTAACCGATACAATTTACTGCAATATTTCCACTGAAGGATTTACAGTAAATTGCTTCGGTGTGAAAATTGATTTTCATCAAGTATCAGCAAGTTCTATCCAAATAAAAATAATTATCGATGTTTTTGTATCAAGTTTATGACTTTCAGTACTTTTAGTAATGCATTTATCGAGTCTTTCAATCTTGGGACATCCTGTTGTGACTTAAAATTTTATTGTTTTACAATGTTATTTATTCTAGTTGAAGTATTTAACTTACGAAGAACTGCAACAAAGAATGAAAACTTTGGACTCTGATATGGAGAGAGAGATAGAAGAACTGCGCAAGAAATATCAAATCAAGCGACAACCCATTTTGGATGCTATGGATACAAAACGCAAAAGAACACAGAACTTTTAGAGTCACGAACTTCTTTCTGCAATGTATGGGTGCTCAAAACGTTGTTTTTATTGAAATTTTTATACCTACTTGCCATTTTCAATGTTTTATTGTTTTTTTTAGCTTTGTGGCCCAACAAGATATGACAAATGTTCTCTCCCTTACATTGATCTCTCTCAATATGTATTCACAAAAGTTTATTTATTTTCATAGATGAGTTATCATGACTTTTATCGAATAGTCAAATGAAAATAATTAGAAATGAGTGTTCCTTTAAAATATTTATTATTCTCAAATCTCAATATTTGTTACAACTTGATAGACTGCAATGCTGTATTCTCCTAAGCCATACCAGTTTGTTTACATTGTGAATTACCATGTTCCTAGTTTGTTGTACTTAATGGGTTAATCGGCTTTTATCAACTCTTGGTTACACATATTCGTTGTAAAGTGATAATACTTTTTTAAGTGATTTATGGTTAATAAATAAAATTTTTATTATTTCAATTCAATTGGAGCTTTTACCCATGTTTTTGTATAGTTCTCTCATATAATTACTTTACTAGATTTAACCTCTGTACAATAAGTACGCTTTCTGTGCCTTTAATAAAATAAGTAGTTGTAGATTTGAGTAGGACTGTAATCATATTTTTGGATCCCAAATAAATTCTCAATTAACCGTAGCTGTAATTTGTGTGAAGGGAAAGTTGTGAAGAGATTGGCAGAAACCCATGTAGCACTTCCGCTATTGTTCCAAGAGTAGCAATGTGTGTTGAAAAAAGTAATAAACAATTTATTACAGTGTAGTTATCGACTGCTCGACAGATACCAATGTATCTTGAGAAAGTAATAACACTCAATTACTATGAACTTCAGCCTCTGTTCGATAGATGGCAATGCATGTCTAAGAAAAGTAAAAACACTTAATTGAACTGAACTTCGGTTTCTGTTTGACAGATGGCAATATATGTCTCAAAGAAGTAAAAACACTGAATTCTATTGAACTTTGGCTTTTGTACGATAGATAGCAATCTTTTCCTTCAAAAAGTAAGAACACTCAATTAGAGTGAGCTTCAGCCTCTGTATGACAGATGGCAATGTATACCGTTGAAAAGTTAAAAACACTATATCCAATGAGCTTTAGCTTCTGTTCGATAGATGGCCAGCAAAAAGTATGAACACTCAATTACAGTGTGCTTCAGCTTCTGTTAGAGGCTGGATCACAAAAAAGTAAAAACACACAATTACAATGAACTTTTGCTTCTGTTCGATAGATGGCAATGTATCCCTTTAAAAAGTAAAAACGATCATTTCTAGTGAGCTTTGGCTTCTGTTCAATAGATGGAAATATATTCCTTCATAAAGTAAGAACACTCAATTACAATGTGCTTCAGCATCTGTTGGAGGCTGAATCACAAAAAAGTAAAAACACACAATATCAATGAACTTTGGCTTCTGTTCGATAGATGGCAATGTATGTCTTTAAAAAGTATGAACACTCGATTACAATGTGCTTCAGCATCTGTTGGAGGCTGAATCACAAAAAAGTAAAAACACACAATATCAATGAACTTTGGCTTCTGTTCGATAGATGGCAAT
>WOGN01003934.1:0-14681 GCA_015342105.1 Leptinotarsa texana
AGAGGCTCCAGTAGATTCAATTCATCGCCAGAACACTTCGTGACACGACTAAACGGACTTAAACCAGTCCGTTTCGTCTTTGACCAAGGTGTATTAATGACCAAATTCAACGCCAGAACCACAGCGAACAATGACTGCATGAATATTATCATCATCGATTTCTCGTGTTTCCATAATTAGCTAGTCTCAAATTGCTTCACTTCTCTGTGAGTCTCCTACCCTGAGATTTCGAAAAAATACGAAACGGTATCCATTATTTTTTTCAAAATACTTTGTATCGTTGAAAGCCTCAATCGGCAATGAAAAATTGATAAGTAAAAATTGCAGTGTCGGAGAAACTGTTGATACGGATCCGTCGCTCCAAAATACAAAATATTTCATTAGATATGTTTGGCTGAAAATATATACACCTTGTGAATATACTCCAAAAGAAAGTAAAGGCGATAATTTCTCCCATATGGCCTGGCTTTTATAAATGATATGTCTGAAATTCTTAGTGTAATATAGGTACAACATTTTGGTTTGGTCCATACCAATATTGTATAATATTAATATCATTGAAGGAACGATTTTCCTTTCTTGAATGTTAGTATTATTTTTTCCTTCATTAACTGATCCCCATATAAATTTTCACAGCATTTTTATGATTTAAAAGCTTTTAGTAAACCTTAAAAATGTGGAAAAAGATCGTATTACTCGTTTTGAATACTATACAACTAATATAGTTGAACCGAAACAGCTGAAAAAGTTCCATTAAAAGCTTTCAATTTTTTCAGTCTCTGGAATTAAATTATCATTTCTTAGCGACTTGAAGAGGTGATTTGGCAGTCATTTTTGTCAAAGCTCCGTCTGCCCTGTACTTATTTCTCTAATACAGAGGAAATGTCTGCTCTCCCTGTAATTATATACAAATCACTTATAGTAAATCGGAGTTAACTACAGACCGCTTGATTGAATTCCAGCCGACAAGCAATTCAGTTGCTTCTTTTTTAAATGGAGTCTACCTCCTGCTCAGACTCTGATTAGATTCCGTACTTATCTAATTAGAGAGTATGAGTTCATGCTACCCGGTCTTGTAAGCTACAGCCGAACTCTATATTGTGTGTAGGATTTCGTAAAATTTTTCAGATTTTATTTTCGGACCTCCTTACGTTTCAATCATTATTTCAGGAAACATCCTCCGATCAAAAAATCTTTATAAGGAAGAAATTAATTGTCAATAGACAGCTCAGAGAGTATTCTAGACGAGACTAGAAAAATAGATAAGAGAACAAATCGATACATATTTTAAAACAAGTCGTTTCCCGCTGTCTGTCCTTATGTGTGCTTGGATCTATAAAACTACTCAACGAATTTTGATGCGGGTTTTTTAATAGATAGAGTGATTCACAAACCTTAAAAAGGTCTACAAAAATGTCCGCGATGATATATGTATTTCTCTTAGGGACAACCACAATAAGTAACCATTTTTTATTAATGGTTTATTCACGAAGCGTCTTTAAGCAATACAGCGTTAATCCTTATCCAATTAAGTACCTTAAGTACATTGTGCATTTAATATATCTCAATATGGCCCTTCACAGCATCTAATTCAAATGAATATTTTCGAAAATATTAAAGACTTAAATGCAGGGACATAGCGGTTGCGGCGGTACCGGCCGCACGATAAACGTGCGGCCAATTCATTCAATATACTTTCATGGGGACATTATGGCGAATACATGTTTGTTTCAGGAATCGATGTGCAATTTAGAAAACTTTGAATCAAAAGTATTTGTAGAAATATAAAAGATATAAATAATACTTTTCATTCACAAGCAATCATCTCTTCAGACCTCGAATCCATCATTACCTTTGAACCTAACTTTGGAAATTATAAAAAAATTAAGTGATTATAAATGGATGAGAATTTCAAAATGTTCAATGTGCTAATCACATTCCAAACAATATATTATATAAAAGTTTTCACATCAAGTGAACAAAGTGCAGTTATTAGTCAATGTAATTGGGAATTGAAATATCCAGAACCTCAATATTGTATGTGGTTTGATAGATACAGAATTAAAAGTCTCAATGTATTCTTATGTAGATCTTGTTATAAGTTTGTTTTGCATGTTTTGAAGAAGAATAATATTATTCTGAATGTATATGTGATTAGAAACCATTTTGGTTTATTTTACCAAACATGTCATATTCACTCCATTTATCAAAATAGTTCTATTTAGTGTCAAAATCGATTTATTATGTAATATGGCTTTACATGATACGAACAATAAATTTAAACGTTTCATTTATTATTGTAAAGAGGATAGTGATGATTAATGTATCACTGTTATATTTATATTTAGTATCAGCATTGCACCCGGAGCCGGGGCGGTCGCTAGTGTATTATAATTACAGTTGACAAATTTTTTACTTTGAATTCTGATTCATAACAGTATCGAAAGGTAAATGAGTAATTGTACTATTGCAGTTTGGTGAACACATTTCTCATACAGACTAGGTATTTATTTACCTACTTCGAGATCAAGCTATTATTTTCTGAAAAGCATGCTCAACAAAAACGTCGAGATTACTTCATAAGCTTGTCATGGTATGCCGTAACTATAGCGTACCCATTTCAAATTATTGTTTTGCCATTTCCTCATCCTGCGTGATCTTAGATATTCTACAGGGATAATAACGTTTACATCACTTTCGAGTGCACTAACTCGTCCGAGAAAATGGCCTCCTGTAATTTCGCCCGCTGGAATTGCTGGCATTTACGGCGACAACGTGTAATTTCGCTAAATATTGTGGATGGCAGGTTGTGTGCATGTTATTACAAAACTTTTTAGACGCAATGTCATCAATTTGAGCTTGGCTTGAATTTAATAACAGCGCCCATTCTTTTTGAATGCGTCGCCACTTTGGACTACAAATTGGCTGTTTTATATTATTTGATAGAAGGTGCGATAATTTTTTATCCCTTTTTTTTGTGTAAGCACGATCTCGATTTTGCCTTCGGCGAGATGGGTAGCTTTTTGACAAATATTCAACTTTATATTCGGTAATTTTATAAATATTATGCTTCTTTTCAAGATTGAACCCGAGTTGACATTTTTTTCGTGATCTACAATTATCAGACATAAGTATCTTGATGACTTTCATTGTCTAATATGATTGATTCTATTATGATTCGAAATCTATGAAAAAAACAAATAACGTCAGAATGAAAAACTAAAATATGAATTACAGTTATTACAGTTATAAAATATGAAATGAAAATGGCTGCTCATCATTTTGAGGTACAACTCAATACACCTCGAATTCCATTTCTCAAGAACTCTTTCATATGGAGAACTGCGTCTATGTGGAATAAACTTCCTGAGAACAATTTTCCAAATGGATTTAATCTCCAACGATTCTCACAGGCACCGCTCTTAGAGTGCCTTAAAGAGTTTCCTGTAGTGCTTGTGTTTTGTCCTTTATACAAAATACAAAATGAAAATGACTACAGAGTAAAAAAAATAAAGATAAAAAAATAAAATTACAAAAATAAGCAAATATTAAAAATAAATTAAAACAGATTTCAAACCGAGTTAATTCCGCGATGTTTGGACTGTCAGTTAGTTTGAAATCTTTTTAAATTTTCGCATATTTTTGTTATTATTATGTTCTTTCTTATTTGTATTTTTATTTATTTTGTTCTCTGTTTTCATTTTCATTTTGTATCTTGTTTATTTTATATAGCTTAATTTTATTTGTTCTTTCATAGATTTCGAGTCAAAGTGGAGCCATATCAGACAGTAGAAGTCCGAACTACTGAAATATCTTAATGAAATGAAAATGTCTCTGTTTGAGTATAATACATTGACATTCTTCATTCAGTTTCGTAAATTAATTTGAAATTCAACTTTAAAGTGAAATTTGGATTATCACTTTTCACATACTGGCTATCAATATTATCAGAATGAAGGAAACATTTTATAAAAAAGGGTAAAAGTTTCGCTTCAGAAGATAAAGAGTAGTAATAGACGAATTTTCCAGTCCCAAACATGAAAATTGGTTTTTGGAAAATTCGAGAAGATTCTTTATGATGACAGTGAACTTTGATAGGGAAAGTGAAATTTAGTATGTCACTTTTCTGCAAGAAGTATTTTAATAAAAAAAGACATATTACTTTGAAATCAACGAATATACATGTAGAACAAAACTTTGAACCTTCACTTAATAACTTCAAAATCAGTTTTGTTTCTTTTTTGATAGAAATGGAAAATATATAAATTCCAAACAAAATCAATCTTCACAATTGTGACCTTATATAACAGATTGAACTCTGCTATAAACTTACGTATTTTATTATTTATACTGTTTGTATTTGCGAAAAAAAAGTTTTAATATTATCTTTTCTTTTTGAAATAAATGATTATGCGTATAGATGTTGCTTGTAGTTCTATAACCAAATTGATGTTGTATTAATGTGTGAAATATCACAATAAAATATTGATTGGAACATATATACTACCGTTAAACGACAACCAACGTCTCCCACACATTTTTTATTGTGATTGCAACCTTTTTGGAATGTCTTCCTTATGTTTGGTTTTTACTAATAGACCCATTTATCTCAGTCCACCGCGTTTGCTTATCATGACTCAGAACTGTATGTTCTACCTCGTATTGTGTTCCATTAGTTTGTCCGATGCATTCCAAAGAACTGTTCGGGATCTATAATAAACATAAATATGAAAACCAATCAGTATCAGTTACATCAATTATGTAAATTTATTCATTCAAGGATACTACTGACCATTGACAGGGCCGCATCTGTCCACTCGCCTTATTAGCAACATTATTTTATTTATACTAGTCGTAACGGAGTATAGGGTTAGATCCACAAGATATATTCTAGTGGATGCTCTTTTAAATGAAAAGTGTCTATCATAGTTTTCAATATATTCCTTGGTGAAAAATAAAATCTATACCAAATATCAAATGTTTCTAAATCAAATCTCTTTAGAATTTCAGTAATTATTTTGTTGACAACGATTCCTATTTCTTTCAAATTCGGCTATTTAACGTGGTTTTCAGTTATAAGATAACAGGTATCAGCTCAAGTATTCCACATTCATTCAATACTTTACCTAAACTGAAGTTTCAATTATTCTACCAGGCCTCTTGGCCTGTTTATGTAATAACATCAATAAGGTATCACCTATTGATAATCTCCAAGAAGGTTATACTCTCCCACATGTCCAAATAATCTTGAGTTACTTCTATATCGGCACCCATTCATTAAAATATGGCTTGGTTAGTTTTATTCGAATAACCATGTTCACCGTTTGGTTTCCTCAGTCTCTGTTTTAAATAAATTAATATTCATTCTATTATAAAACTTATTTCGATGAAAGAAAGTTACATCCTACATTTCCTACTATTGCCACATGATACTTCCCACATTTATCGACAATAACGCATCAGAGTGTTTTTCTATAACGTAGACACCTGTTTCGATAACTTTTAATCGGTTAATGCTAATTTGTTATTAATTATACCTTCAGATCGTTCCGATCTCATGAATATGGCTTGTCGAATTGTGAATCATATTTTGTATTATACGAGGGTTTCATTGAGTTTTCTTTGATTTATCGATATAATATTTACCTGAATATTATTTAAAATGGTAACTCAAAAGAAAAAATTCTAAATCTAAATAGATATTAGATTCCTTCCACACGATATTTTTATTTTCTAGAAAAGGTTAGCGCGAATTTTTCTAAAAGTATTTTCAACAAAAATTTATAAAAAAGGCGTCTACAGATAACCGTTCTATTCTCAATCTACTACCCAGAATAGATTGACTCTAAATAGACTGGCACAACACTCAGGAATGACAGAAAACGAAACAGCTAATGAGAGGTGATTATATGGCCTTGTAGGTATCAACTGTACTGTGATTTTAAAATTATGGGCATGAAAATGGATAGGAAACACTTGAAAACAAACAAAAAGTATATTGGGAGAATATACCTAGAAAAAATCTCTATAAAGGAACCTTCTGAGAAAAAAATCAAAACACTGTCCCAGCTCACTGAACATATTGAATTTAAAGGATATGTGAACAAAATAGGGTTATATAACGGTAACCTAAGCAATGCGAGTCATTTAATCATAGGAGGATAGCGATTCATGGACAACACAAATGTAAAGAAGAATACGACAAACATTCAGCAGAGAACACGTACAGAACATGTGGGAATCCATGAGACTGCAGTGATTTCCATTGACTAGGAAGAAAAAGACAATGGAAAAGTCGTACTACTCCTGAGAAGCAAAAATAATCTATTCAACGAAGGTGGGGATAGCAACGATTAACTTGTTAACTGTTGCGATGGTATTGCACTAAAAAAGGGTGCCCAACAATCAGTCATCCATTAAAAATTGAAGTGAGGAAGCCTTGGTACTAGTTCATTCATATAGCGACTCTGATAGTACACTGACTCATTTCAGTCTCCTCGTGTAGGGCGTGTCCAGTTGGGCGAACCGTGTCATTTTGCAACAAGCCGAACAAGCACGGTGTTACGTTATGAGCCATTGGCTCATATGGATACGCGCCTACTAGCCGAACCACTATTTCATGCGGGGTTATTTCGTACCTCGTTCGGTTACTTTACGGAATGATCCGTACGAATAAAACTCAAACTGCTTCTGGAAACGAACGTTGTCACCTCGCAACGAGCTGAACATGTACGGTGTTATAGCACGGGTCATTGGCTCATATGGAAACGCGCTTTCAAAAGTGCAGAATTGAAAAAGGCGGTAAATATCTATTTATTCTCGCTTTTACTTATTGGAGTTGAAGATTATTCTTTAGGTGATGATAAGCACTACTCAGGCTGTTCTAGAAATGACGAAATGAACTCGGAGAGTTGAAAATATATTGGAATAATTGAAGAATGTATACGAGAACAGATTGAGATTCTTCCATTATTCCAAAAATTACAGTTCAGTTCAGAAGCGAGTGAAAGAAACCAAATGAATTCGTGGCATGTTTGAAATATTCGAATAAAGCGATACTGAAATATGTATACGGTTGTTTCAAGTTGTGTTCCTGTATCATCGAATAAAATATTAACTCAAGAACAGTTAACTTGACTTTCACATTGTATTTTAAAACGAAGTTTCTGTTCATGACCTCAAAAAAGTATAAATGATAATGTCAAACTCTCATTAACGTTCAAGAGCATCAAAGTCTTCTTTGTTGTATACCTATGAAAAATCAAAGGAGAGAAGTGACTTCTCAGTGTTGTTGAGCTTTTAAGAAAAGATTGTGGGTATTTTAATGTAAGATAATGATATAATACTGGTAGATACATAGTTTTTTCATTCAACTATAAATTACATGCATTACTACTAATTGAGCTGTAGGAATGTTTTTAACACGATGATTGATATTAACCCTCGTAAACTATGCAATCCATTTTATCTAATAAATAAGGCCTATCTGATTGTAACTCGTATCGATATATTAGTTCGAACCACTCATTAGAGTAGAGTAAGTTTATGTACTGGTTTTTTGTTCAGATTCATCGATATAACATCTGATAACAAGTCTTACAAAACGCGTTTCAAGGTTATGTTCACCTAAAACTCTTGATTTCATTCAGGCATGCATTCCTTTAGAAGTTTTCAATTTTCAGACAAACTGCGAAACATTCGGAATTCACATCAAAAATAAAAAAAAATTGCACCGTGATCCTATAGTACCATACCTGATTTGTAAGAACTTTCGCATGACTTGTTCCAGCATAAAAGTTGTGAAAAAAATCTCTAGTGTCCTGAGAGCGATACCTGTGTGAAAGTGGCGACCAACATTAGGTTTAATTCGGTGTAGTTTACATTCGTTTGGAATAATGAACTCCGAATGTTTGGTCGTTCTGGAAAAGTTGGTTGAAAGACCTTGACGAACTATCAAAGTTAGTTGTGCCATTTGCACCCATCAGGCCAATAAGTCTATTCTAAATCAATTAGCCTATAGTTATATAGAACATTATTTTTGTAGTAGTTGTACATATATAGGTTAGTTTCATCGAAAGTGTTATGGAATTGACATGTATTTTTGTTTAAAATCTCTGTCTGTTTTTCCGTTAATCAGTTGCCGCCCCCATACGAACGACAACTCTCGGAAGTTGAGAAACTTGTGCGAGCTAAGGACTAACGAGGTCTTACCTGTTAACGTGTGATTCCTAACACGGTTGCAGAATCATTCCAGCTTCAACCAGATGAATTCTTTCGAGAAAAATATCTGATCGAGGCAGGAATCGAACACACGACCTTCCGATCGTGAGTCGGACGCACTACCACCACGGCCAGTTCCACAACAATTGTGGAAATAATCAATGAATCACTTGGTAGTATACAAAATTGTTGAAAATGTATACTTTACAATAGCTTCTAAACCTGAAGTACACATACTGTGTTAACGGCATATAGTACAGTCGTCAACCTTGATTTCTGGGTAGGTTATGTTAATAACTTCTCAAGCCACATAGAGAACTAAGTCAGTGATGAGTGGTCACTGAGCAGTAGTTCTGAATTTTCAATTTTTTGATCTCCAAATATTCTGAAATATAGATTGTTTTATATTCTCTTCCAAATGTACTTATTAATATTCGAACGTATTTATGGTTGAGCTCATGCACCGCATCCTTAAGCTTGTTGGCGAATGTTGAATTGATCTTCCTATTTAGAAAAAACTTTTGCCATCCCTAATTTATTTGTTGAAACTTCTCTCCGTTCACCCAATATAAAAGTTGAGACAAGAACTCGCGTATCACTATTTTTATTCCGGTCGTCGATTTTGTGATTTTTTCCTGACGTTTCACTGGCTCGAGTGACTCGCGTCTTAAGAAAATCATACATCTTGAGTTCATCTCTGACTGCGTACCTAAAGGATATTTGTTAATACTGGTAGTTTACTGTGCTAACATATACCTGCATTAGGTACAGATACAACTATTAGCACACCAAATTACCTGTATTTAGTTGATTACGCAGTCGTAATATCCAATCATCGGAGATAAACTCAAGATGTATGAATCTCTGAAGAAGTTAACCACTCAAACCCGATGAAAAAGAGTGTCACTGAAAAATTCCTGCCCGAAAGCCTTAACCGTTTTGTTTAACCAACATATATGTTAATGATACTGTATTTATTATATAAATCATTATTAAAAAACAAGTTGATGAATATTCTATTTTGAAGTGTGGCTCAACGAATATTTCTGTAATATTTCAGGTAGAATGTATGGCGTATGGTCACATCGTACTCGATGTTTATTGTAATTTGTTTTATGATACAAAATGCTTTTCGACAAAAAGTAAAATCTGAAAGGAAATGTTCTATAATGTAAAACATACCACTTGTTTACTGTGAAAGCTATTTTCCGTTTTTTTTTTGGCCATGGTCTGCAGGTTTTTATGCCTGATGTTTCGTCTACTACTGCGGTAGCCTTTGGAATATGAAGTTTTATAGAAAATGGCGAAATCATAATTATTATTAATTTTTATGATAGTCATATCAAAAAATTTCATTGAATCATCAATATTTATCATCATGATAACCAATGAACTTCGCATCGTTAGACTCTCCTCTGCAAAAATTGAACTTATCACGTGTGCAACTATTATTTCCTTTGTATAATACTAAAAATACATGTTGGATGTCAAGTGATGTTTATTTCGCGATTTCAGGAAGAATTATGATTTTGATATTGATCAATTGAAAGGTATCATCAATGTCAAACAGTGTCTTAACGTTAATATACATTTAAAATACTTCTGTGATTGCTACTGTACCTGATCTATACCGACCATTTCACCAAGAAAACAGAAAAGTAAATATTTGTCTTTTATCGAAATGAGAGTCACACCAAACAAATGTTTATTAACTAAACGGAAGTGAGGTCTCACATATTTCAAAGTCCTATTCAGTGATTATAGCATCTTGATAAAGAAATGGCGTAACTCACAATATTTGTCTGCGATATAAAGTGACTGAGGATATGTTTACCTTTTTATTATCTTCAAACTCATTCAATTCTTTCTCAATTCAATTAGGTTTTATCTCGCAATTAGACTAACAAGAAGCTTATCCTTATCTGGAAAAGGAATCTGTTGACTTGACACAAGTGAAAGCATTTACAAAAACGTTTTGTGTCTTATAGTGACCGGAAACCGTGCAATCGCTGAAAGATAAGTTTGAGAGATAACGTTTAGATTCTTGTTACCTTTAACACAGATGAAGTTTCTATTGACTAGATATCGAAGGTACGATGAAGATAATAGACACTGGAATCAGTTATATAGAGTGGCCCATTGAAGAGAGAACATGTCAATTTTTTGACAAAATCTGACAGAAACTCTCAAGAGCCATATTGTTGGCAAAAACTCCGTAGATAACTTTATACAAGTGAAGAAACTATATTTGTTGTTTCAGTATGCTTTTTGAAAAGGAAAGCTACAGCCAAAAATGTTTTTAGCTAGGATTTATTTGTAATAAGTGTTAAGATATAAACAAGTATTTGGCATGTAAGTGACGATAATGACGATTTGACATTCGTCAAATCACACTAAAAAGTGTTACATTTTATTCAAAAGCTGAATTGATGCAGTTTAATGGGACAAATGGGTTCTACAGCCTTAGCACCGTGGGCAAGTTTTAAAAAGTTTTATGAAATTCTGAACGACATATCTTAACATGTCTCTGAATATTTCAAGTCCATATTACTGTATCCTTATTTGTTCAGTTATTATCATCAAAGTTTTGGAGAAAAAGACAAAAATCACTCTAAATGTTGAAAAAGAACTAATTTTTAAGTTGAGGTACGAAGACATCGTGACTTACTTTATTCTATCCCAAATAAACTATTATAGCGGTTCCAAAAAAATAAGTTTTCATTCTTTAATGAGAAAAATGAAAAGATACATAAAGTAAATTCAATTTTTTTTTCTAAATTCAGTCCTACTAATCCCAATACATGTGACAATTTAAGAAAAGGCACCTTTGAAAAAGTATTTCATTTAATAGAAAAGGAATCTTTAAAATATCTTTCAACATCATTGATAGATTCACCAGGTTTGCCAACGACAAAATCCTTTGGAGTACATGCAGATTTTCTCAAATAGTTCAGTTACTAATAGAACGTCGAATAAAATTCCTCATTAATTATATAAGAATATATTTAGTTATTTGAAATGGAGACCCTAATTGCAATATTATAGAACCTGAAACTACAGTTTATCGAATCAAGAGACATTGTAGAACATCAAAAAATAGCAATTGATGCTGAGTCTCATTTAGGGAAAGTACAAACATAGGGAATCACACATTTATTATATAAGTTACGAGGCTTCGTGTTTATTAACAATACCAACCAGTAGTAGGTGACATTTGAGCTCTGTAAGGAGCAAGGGTCAAAAACGAAAATCACTTTCACATGTTTTTGAATGTGTATTCACAACGATCGTTGTGTGCTGAATAATCGATTTTCACTTGGTATCGTCCAACAAGTGTTAGGAGTCACACGTTAAAAGGTAAGACCTCGTTAATCCTTAGCTCGCGCAAATAGACTTCTGAGGGTTGTCGTTCGTAGGGGTGCGACAGCTGGTGTGGAATCACTCGTCGCCGAGAGGACACTATCATTCACTTCCTGACAAATTAATTTTTTGCATCACGGAATGTATCTAGGGTAATTCGCTGCAAAGACCTTTTTATCTATCTATGAGTTTTGGAATAGGTGGTATGTAGGTAATGTATACTTCTATTTTACGAATCCCTACAAAAAATCTTGAGACGTCGAATCAGACGATCTAGCAGGCCTGTCTGCTTATCCACAGTATTGGATAATTGTTATCCAGACACTCTTGAATCAGTCTGTCATAATAAGGAGATGCCCCATTATGTGAGTTGTTGCTAAGTGTAATAATAACACTTGGTTGCTGCTTTCTCAGTCAGAAATTGATACAGATATATCCGGGGGAAATATGATAGTTATTTAGGTGAAATTCAAGCTATCGCAATACCGATGAAAAACAATTATTTTTTGAACAATATTTCTTAATGTAATAAGATGAGTCACCCATGATCCGAAATATGATGTTTTTCTGCTCATGAATGTGTACTGAAATGTGTTAATTATAAAATATATCAATAGAAAACGTACCTTGATATTAAAAAAAAACTCACAATCTGTGCCTCTTGAACTCCAACTCCAGAAATATGAATGTCAACCTTCATATTTATGAAACGCCATTAAAAATTATTTTAAAATTGCTTGTCGAAGGTAACCCATTTTACCTGTGAACTTTTCAAAAAATATATCTCATTCTGAAACCACGTTTTGATGAAAAATTTTGGTATGAATTGCTAGGTTGGTCAAGTGCCAAAGTCACAGATATTCACCCTTACAAGAAAAATGTCTTCGCTTTTCCTAATAAAATTTTCCTCGAACATTAAATACATAAAAGTGAATTGAAACCTTAAGAACCGCTTGAACAAACAGATATTTTTTTTCGGAAACATTCACTTTGCTCAATACTAGGAACACAAAAAATAATCACGTTTTCTTCGGATAATACAAATCACGTATTTGTATTTGATGTTTGAATTTTCAGCTATGAACTAATTATTTTTTTAACGCAAAATATGTATTTTCATCAAAGTCATGGTTATTTTCAGGAGTCGCAAAGTAATCTGCAAATATTTTTACAGAATGAATAATCCTTCAATTCACACAGAACATCCCGGCTTTCTTTAATCCTGCAGCATCCACGCTCGCTTGGCCGTATTAAAAAACAAAGGCGCAACGCTTTTCGATTAAATTATTAATTGGGACGCTTAAAGGATAACGAAAACTCCCACAAAAACAATCGACCAGATTGCGGCCGAAGACGCAAAAAAGAATTGATAAAGCTTCCAGATACTTCCTTATCAGGAGAGACCCTCTTTATCCGGCGCCGGTTTTTTTCTGGCTGGAACATGATAAAGAGGCCATCTCGCGGCATGGCAATTCCTCCTTTTCTGACTCTGGCATAGGGGCGAAATTGAGGGTATGAAAAGGGTGCGTTCTGTCTTTTTTCTTTGGAAGGAATTTGTTGCTCGGCATCTGGTCTTGGGTTCCACTCGGGATTAGTGGATTACACAAGTGTTTCAATTCTTTATCCTAACGGGTGTGATTAAAAACCTAAGGAATCCGTCGTGTTTTGCCCTAACAAGATCTCCTAATACATGAATTGGTGCAGAACAAGATAAATCAGGTCAATAGTTTCGGGAATTTGGGGGTCGTTTTCCATTTAAATATTTATACAATTTTACACTATAATAGTTATACAATTTTGTAAAGTCATAATGTTTATGATAATATTATACAGTGTAGACCTGAAAGTCATTCTCCCTTCTCAACTTTTAAACCGGAAAAAGTATCAAGGTTGGGCAAAGTTTACGTATCATTTTAATAAGAAAAACAATAGTGTTGCTTACTCGACGCCGAGAAGGCATTACCATTTTTTTTCAAATGGAGCGACATGGGCGACAGGTGGTTAACAGAAAAACGTATTTTTTTAACAAAACTTGAGTGACTTTTCAATATTTTTTTCAAATTTATGATTATTTTTCATTTAAGGTTTCTTGAAGTATAAAACTAATAATGAAAGTTGACATCATTACTATTACCTGGTTTACTCTTTCTTTGAGAGAAATAATGATGCACTGACTGTTAATATATTCTCTTTTTCAAAGATCTTTCATGATTTTTTCAAACATAATTCTAAAGGATTGTTTCTCTATGCATCAAATAATCAACAGTAGATAATTTACATTTGAACATGCCAAAGAATAAAAATTTTAAACAATATTCCATAGTTCATAGCTAATTTAGGGTTTCGAAATTATTAGCGTTGATAACCCAAAAAAATGTTACCTAATAGAAAAATGGTAAAAACCACTGTCGAAAGTATTCAATTATTTTCATTGAAAAAATGTTATTGCCTTTTTTGTCATATCGCAGGCTCTTTCGGATAAAACATATCTCAAAAGAACCAAAAACCTCCAAATAATTATAAAACAATATTTAAAATTGAGTGTTAGTAGAATCATAACTTAATTTATCTGTGTCATAAAAGAATGAACAATAAACCAATTCAAACAATTTTAAAAACATTTTATGAAAGATCACCCCAACATATACACTCAATTATATAAAATTGAAGGTTCAAAACGATTTTGATTGGACACTACTTCACAATACAATTATATTTTAATGTCAAAAATGACTCCATTATGAATAACTACTACGAATTACGTACCATATGTTCAATATTGTTCAATGTACACTGGTGTGTTGAAATTTTTTTGTTTAGTTTGTATTAGTACAAGGGCCTAGTATGCGCTTCTACATAAGTATGGAATGTATCCATAAATGTAGATTGGTATACATGTTTGTATAAATGTTTGTTAGTTTATGTGTAATTTAACAACTTGAAAAAAATTTTTGGCTTTCTACTACTCCATCTTGATACAAAAAAGAAGGATGAGGGAATCTACCAAAGAAAGAAAGGAAGTAAATCTATATATGGATGTGTAGATCATACAAAGAAGTAACTTTCAGACACAAACTGATAGAAAGTCCTCCTGAAACAGC
>WOGN01003935.1:0-14681 GCA_015342105.1 Leptinotarsa texana
ATTTCTGACTGGCCACTGCCAACTAAGAAAACACCTCCACAATGTGGGGCTAGTGGACACACCTCTATGCAGGATGTGTGAACAGGAGGATGAAAATGTCAGGCATGTCCTATGCGAATGTCCGGAGTCATCGTCAAAAAGAGAGTCTTGGTCTACACCTGCCGATATAAAGGCGATGTCTCCCAGAGACCTGTCCACCTTCCTGGATAGGACAGGATGGACGATGACCTAGGAGGACAACTATTTGGGAGGATGTACAATGGGTCACATGTGGGCTAAGTGTTGTGGGCCTACACTCACCCTCCTCACTCTACAGATACAAAGGTGTATGATTCATCAAGTTTTGTGTAAATTGTTTAAAAAAGACGATGATATCCATGTGTAGTGGAAGCGGCGGTGCAAGTAACCTATTCCCACTTTCAGCTTTCTTAAATCAACAAAAATTTGACGATGCTACCTGAGCGAAGTCGGGGCGGTTCGCTAGTTGCATTCACTTTGATGTTTGGGAAAAATCCTCATTATTCTTTCATCGACTACTTTTGTATTCGTATAGTTGAATATTCAAAAACAAATTTGACGTTTTTGAAATAAAATTGACATCCCCATCGGTAATAATGTTTGGCCTACGCCATCGTCTTTCATATGTACGTATCTAACAATATATATACATTGCAAGCTTTGTCGTCGTGTGCGTTCGCGTTCGCAGGTAATGAGCTTTTGGTCTGTTTGAGCTTTTCATGTGGGCAATGGTTATTTTGTTAATTGGTTTTGAGCATTCTGTGTGCGCGACCCCAGACATTCGCTCGTCAAATGTGATCGCTGTTGACGCTAACTGATGGACATTTTTTTATGTTCATTAGCCTAATGAATATGGTTAACCGATATGCGTGCACCAATGAACGCTGCACTGATAATGGAAGCTCGATGGAGACTGGAAAGAGGAATCAGATTGAGGGGATGGTTGGAGGGTGCATTTCGGCTTACATTGTACCGATTCACTTCTGGTTTCAAAACAGGCATCAAAACTAGGTGAAAATTATTCACACAATTGAAATACAAGACAATACAAAATGGATTTATAGACATGAATGTGGGAGTGCATATCTGTGAACATAGAACAGTTTTAGTGAAAGCTAAATTTGTTTGACATAATTTTATAACAATGGATCGTGACTACCCTATAACTAAACCTGACTAGGAACATATGCTGTATTTCAAGCGGAAATTTACGCTATTGAATTGTGTTCGGAGAGATTGGAAGAATCCAACCTCATACACAAGTCAATAAAAATATTCTCGGACAGTCAAACGGCGTTGGAAGCTCTTGGCTCCTACCGAGCAACGTCTAAATTGGTAGCAAATAGCCAAAAACGACTCTCCTTGATAGAAAGACTTAACAGGTTATCTCTGGGCTGGATTCCAGGCCATACCGACTTGGATGGCAATGAGGCTGCTGACTACCTTGAAAAGAAGGGTGCTACAAGCAGCTTCATCGGACCAGAACCTGTCATCGCTTTAGGCTTTGCGAAACAAAGATTGAACACCTATATGGCAAGACTTCTGGCAAAATCTTCCAGGATTGGCTCACTCCAAGGTGTTTATTCACCCTTCGAAGCTTGATACCAAAGAGTTGTTGGACTACAGTAGAGATGAATTATGATGTCTAACAGGCCTTTTTACAGGTCACTGTCATTTGAATCATCATATGCAGACTCTCGGACTGTCGGAAGACAGCTTGTTGCGCCTCTGTTTAGAAAATGATGAAACAGCAGAGCATATACTTGTGCCTGCTGGTCGAGTGTGAATAGGTGTGAGCCACAATAAACCCTCGCGAATTGCGGTGGAGTGTCGAATAGACCCACTCACTGGACCTAACCTAACCTAACCCAACCCCAGAACTAGTGATACCTTGAAAGGAACCCCATCATTTGAAGATGAGGAACATGGGTGGGAACATTGCAAATTCAGACGTGATGTAATAGACAGAAGCTCCTGAAGGATTACCGAACAGAAACAGAAAAAGTCAGTCAGAATTTAATTGGCGCTATATCCGAAACAAGGAAACAAGGAGCATCAAGAACAACGAGGAAATGTACAACCCAAAATTCATTTAGCGATGTGTCCAAAGATGACGATGAGGAAGTTCTGAAACTATGTAGATAAGTTATCATAGAGGTTGTTTCTTAAATATCGAGTACAGACGATTCCACTGATGTTGGTCTAACAGTGGTATCAGGAGATTATTCTAGAGGCATTGACAGAAACTTCCCAGAAAGAATCAAATTCGACGTTAATCAGGAAACAACAATCCTGGCTTGAACCTTATTTCATACTAAACTCACTGACTAGACGAAGAAGCTAAGAGCCAAGGCATCGGGTAGTACAGGTTCGGCAGTATCGATAGTACCGAGTCAATTGGCCTACCCCACTGAGATGCCCGATTTTTCCTCACACAATGCTGAAACAAAGAAATTCAAAGGTGAAGACAGCTCATAATTTCATTGTGGACAATGCCAAAGAGCAGACAATTTGCTTGAAAATATTAATTCAGTATGAAGAGCAGATGAAAAAGACAACACAGAAAAGATGAAGAGGAATGGTGATCGATCTAGTTCAGCACTGGAGGTGAATACCCAAACTAACACCTTCAATAATATAAGGGTAATTCCTCATGTAGTTCGAGAAGGAGTAGACAGATAGAGAAAAAAAGATAAATACTATTAAGATCATTCTCAATTCGATTTCAATTCAGGAACCACCAGTAAACATTTGTTGGGCATCATCAGTACCAGACAGGCGATCCTCTATTGAAAAGAAAACGTGAAGAACCAAGAAGAGTACTTAATAAAAACAACTGCTAAAACGTAAGCGAGACATAAGTGGAACCGCCTATTGATGTGATACCCAAGTGAGCTTTCGAAGTTTTTTTAGCTTGGCGAACACCATTTGACGTTATGTATGGAATCGAAAGTTTAATCAATATAATGAAAAATACTCAACAAAGTTTTTCAGTAATATCAAAATATGGCAGGTTGGCTGTCTTTGTTAATCTTTCACTGCCTTAAACACTGTGAATGCTGTTTTCGGCGAGCACATTGGCTTGGGATTTGGGGGTTGAGCAAACCGGCCTTCGGATTCCTGCTTCCACGTAGCCCCGCTGGATACGAGAATGACAGAATCACTTGTGGTTCTGTTATTTCCTAACTGAATAGCATCCCAACGATGGGTTAATCCTAAGGTGTGTGTATCCGTGCCTATCAGCTGTCTCTACGGAACCTTCGAGATACCGGGCGCCCCCTCGTCGTAGCATCGCCTTGTCACGGTAATGCGGGGCTCTGCCGTGACTGACCTTCTTTTCCTAGCTACTCGTGGGACATTTATGAACAGAGTAAACTTAAAAATTCTTTCTGACGCTGAGTTTATAGAGGAGATAGATGTCGAGCTTACGACTCCAACTGACCACCGTGGAAATTTAGTTCAGCTGCGAGTCTGAAGAGGAGATGGATGTCGAGTTTACGACTCCAACTGATCTCACTGTAAATTTAATTCAGGAGCGAGTCTACAGAGGAGATGGATATCGAGTTTACGACTCCAACTGACCTTCCAGTAAATTTAGTTCATGAGCAGGTTAGCAAACGTTTGTGCTCAAGTGATGATTCAGTAAAACTAGAAGCAAAAAAGCCCTGTACGGCTGAATCTAAGACATCGTCAGGTGTAACTGACGTGCAAAAATCCTCATATGGGAATGTTGTCGTGGGTATCAACTTGGCTATCCGACTATCTCATTAACAGAACATTCACTTTGTGCTTGCTCCGCTGGGGACCGAACAGGTCTTTACCCTGTTATACAGGGTACTCTGTTACCCTGTATATTGTTATTTCATGAAATAAAAACACTTTCAGATAAGTATGTTATTCATTTCAAAAATTTCAATTATATGAGAGCAATATTTTATACAACTAAAACGAAAAACAACTTCTAACTTGTAATTGACGGTAGAATGAATAATTAATTTCTAACTTTTTAATCAGATTTTTTTGTTCTATTCAATCATTATTTCTTCCCACAATCTCTTCACTACATGTTTAAATTTATGCTGTGGATGGCCAGACTTCCAAATTGCTGCTCCAGCTAGTATTTCAGTAATTAAAGTATCGGTGTTCATTTTTCGCAGCGAAAATAACTAAACTCGTTTGACTACTGCACTATTCGCCGCGACTGCCGCTCGACTCCGTGGCTCGCGCCGTGTCGTACTGATTCATGCTTTTGTTTTGCTCGTCCGCCGCGCCGCAAGTCGCCTACGCGGTTCGCTCGGTAGATTTCACACCGCGCGAATATTCACATCGGCAAATGTCCCGTGGCCTGGCTGTAATATAAACCTTTATGGCGACGATTAAAAATCGACACATGGTGGCTCGGCCCGTACTTACACATGTTAAAATGGTATGATGGGTACTAATAAATATGACATGATACTCCGCTTCCAGTAGCCGTAACAGCCTGGCCACGGGACATTCGCCAATGCGAATATTCGCGCAGTGCGAACGGTGAGGCGTCTAGCAACTGAAATAAATGCATAGCAATGTACTTATGAAGTTACGCGCAACCGTGACCGGCGAAATGTACCGAGCGAGTTGGGCGAGTTGCGGCGCGACGGGCGAGCAAAACAAAAGTATGAATCTGTACGGCGCGAGCCACGGAGTCCAGCGGCAGTCGCGGCGAATAGTGGAGTGATCAAGCGAGTTTAGTTGTTTTCGCTGCGAAAAATGAACATCGAGGTCGAGACCTATATTGCCGATTAAAAGACTGATTGAAAAGTTAGAAATTCACTATTCATTCTACAACAAGTTAGAAGTTTGTTTTTGTTTTAGTTGTTCGAAAAATTACTGTCATATAATTAAGATTTTTGCAATAAATAACATAATTATCTGAAAGTGTTTTTATTTCATGAAATGATAATATACAGGGTAACATTTAATCAGCTGATAATGTTTTGAGCAAAGATAATTCCAAATAAATTCAGTAATAAAAAAATACGTTTGCGACCATTACCTTGTCGGGAAAAGTTGTTCATACTGATGGATACAATATGTAATTCTCCAATATAAAGATATGTTAATTTAACTTATCTCTTTAATGAAGAAATATATTATCTTGGCGCATTTAACGATTATGCCATTTTTTCATTTGAAAGGAATTTTCTCTTCGATAAATTTGGTCTATTAATTTCTGGCTTGCCTTCTAAAGAAGGGAAATTCACCAAATATTTATAAATATTATTGGAGTTTTTTTCCAACACCAAATCGTTATTTTTAACACCTCGACACGTCTTTCGATCACCAAGTGATCATCTTCAAAGAGGAAGATTTATAGTTGAAAATAGCTCTCCAAATACTTGAGCTAAGCTTTTTACAACATTTAGGTTAATCACTAGTCAAATATTGTTATTTCTGAGAGGAAAATTTGGGATTTTTATGTCGAAATTTCCTGTATTGTTCGAAAAATGAGAAAGATCTGAACACAGATACTGTTTCATTATAATTTTTGGAAAACTTATTTAGAGGAGTTTCACTTCAGACATCTTAAAAACAATAACAATTCCTCACCATTTAGAACTCAAGTGCATGACTGGTACCTTAGAAGACCAATTCGAAATTGAAATTGAAACTCGGATAATTGAAATTTTCGATTTTTCCAATAATCCAAAACCATATCATCCATTAACTTTTTATCTTCTCCTAAAGTTCCATACGGCAGAAGAAGTATCTTGCATTTTTTCTCGTAACAATAATTGTTTCTGCGGTTTGGTTTTTGTTTTTACTATATGTAAATAGTTCGATGAATCGATAAAACGTAGAACGGGCCGTGAAATTCGATGGGTTTCGGACACGTTCAAACTGGCGAGGCAAGCTTCAATCCGTAGATATTTCTCATGATTACAAGGTGGGGAAGAAAACGACGTACTTTTTTCTTCCTCTAACGCACTGTCTGAGATGAATTTTTAATGGAGACGTTGCTAGTCAATTAGACGAAAACCATTTCATGATCGGTGACTATATAAATATATTGGAAAATAATTCGGTATTGAAGCTTGAAATTGGTGGGTTTCGAGATGTTCGTCGTCCGATTGTTATCGGATACCAGTGATTAGAGTCTCGCTTGTTTTATTAGAGAGACGTTTAAAAAGTATATTAACATTTCTCAGTGTTCAATTCTTTTAAAAGAAGTAATTTCTTCGTGATGAATAGTTCGAGTAAAATCTTTTTCAGATCAGAAAAATTGTATATAATAAAAGTACTTTAAAATACAGGGTGAAATTGATGCAAAAGCTAGAATCTGAGAAAAAGGAGTAGAAAATAATTACAGAAAATGTAAAAAAATATGAGAAAAAGTTAACACCTTCAGAAAGAAAACAATAATAATATTAAAAATGAAAGTAACCCATTTCGAAAATAGATTATGAAGGCTTTTCCATTTATTCTAAGATTAATTTTTCCAGTACTATTTCTATTCCATATTCCTAAATTTTCTAATCTGGTTCCGTACCCACCCTGCAGAGAGGGGTGCTGGAATACTCTAGAATGACGCCTCATCTCAAGGTGTGTAGGTATATTTGTGCTGAAAGGATGTATGAAACTGAGCCAATTCAGTACCACTAACAGAACCTTCGAGATATTGGGCACCTTCTCGTCATAGAAAGCCTTATCAAGGCAGTGTGGGGTTGTGCCGTTATAGATCTTTTTTTCTAGCTACTTGACCGTTTATGGAGCATGAAGTACCTGAAGAATCCAATTCTGGATCTATAGAGGAGATGAACTTCGACTAACTGTCCTCCGCAGACTAAAGGCAAAAGCTAGTCAGTTCTATAATTCTTGATCCTGTTAACAAACCTAAGAGATTAGGTGGTGTAGCCAGGAAGCCACTTATTGCCTCCTCAAGACCTGGATAACTTATCTGCATTTTACCATATTCTTGAGGAGCAGAATCTGCTACAGGAAAGGAAAACATTGTTTCCCTGAGCAGGTCAGCAAATGCAAATCCCCAAACGATGATTAATTGGAAGCAAATGCGGAAAAGCATAGCTGAATCTGATTATCAGACGCCTTCATATGGAAAGGTTGCTTCAGTCAATCAGGTTTGAATCTTCTCCCTTGACCATTCAACAACGTCAATATAGACCAATTAACTGGAATCCTTTCGGTATGCCAATATGACTGCTGTAGAGAATATTCCAGAAAATGATCGACAGGTAGGATTTCGGAGTTGCACATTCCAGCAAGATCAAGTGAGTTCCTCCTGGAGTGGGTGCAGTTAGTACCCTGTTGCTATGGTCTTTCTGAAACGCGTTACCAGAGACCTACTTCCCAAACAATACATTTTTATTGAATTGGGTGGAATCCACCATGGTCTGTCAATATTGGAGTCCATTGACTCCAGTGACCTGAAAGATCACCCACCAAATAAAGTAATCGGCTTAGTCCACAAGCTGGATTTATTTGGTCAAGTTTGTATCACAATGAACCCTTGTGGGATGTAGTGGGGAAGGAATAGGCACTCTAATTTCGGACTCATCTACCCCTCAAATCTGGTTCTGATCTCATGATGAGAGCCGATGATCCGTGCCTATCAAACTCCAGCTTTTTTGTTGCCCGTACTTTCGGAGTATCAGGGCACCCAATATATTCCGGTCTGTCACTCTTCTCATTTCTTCATGGCTAGTTAACGAAAAAACAGATTTTCACAGAAACAGATTCTTACACGAATCTCGATGTTACTCTTGGATTCATCAGCCTGCTTGTCTGTGAAAATATTGAGCTGTTCATTTTGTTGAGTCCTTAAAATAATAATACATTGCGAGACAACATAAATTTCTCCTTGGAAGACGGCTGTTTAGGCTTTGACCGAGTGGGAAACTGAAGTGATGATTTTTTTACGCACAGTAAAATTCAGCTCTGGTCTCATATTCGGTTTCCGACTGATCTGTATACCAAATATTTTTGCCGAGTATATCCTCGGGATCACAATCCATGATCTTCACACTTTTTCACTTTATCCGCAAAGTTTATGTCGTAGATATACCTCGGTGTTATGTGGTGTGCAAACATGTTTGATGGTCGTTTGCCCTTATGTTCTGAAAATTCAGTTTTGTTCGATACTTCATAGCTCGGTGAATTTTGTAATATGAATTGGCTTATTTTCCCTACTCTGTTATTGCAAAATATGAAAGGATACATTCAATAGTGATACATTCAATGCTGCTATTGGTTTTATTTTACATTGCTTCCGTTATTCTTTAACATGCAAGTCTTTGAAAGCAGTCGCCTGTTTATTTTTGACAACTGACTCATCGAATATATGTATCTGGATTCAGTCCATGAATGCGACTGAACAGCATCAGAACTACATTTGCTTTTCTTCTAAGGTCTTATCTCTCAGTCTTGGTTGTCATCACAGGATTTGGATGGGCTGATATTCCCTCAATATGTTATTATGTTTACCCTGGACTAAGATGACCAAGTCTTTGCCTAATCAAATTATTAAATTTCATTACGGCCTAAAAGACGTAGTGACTCGTTGATTTGAGAAGGAAGTATTTTCAGCTGCTTTCTTGGTACAGAGGGCTCATAGATTGGATAGACTGCTCATGGAAAAATTTATATACACGACCATCATCGGGAAAATGGTAGTGGCATGGCCAGCAAGGCACTGTCCTCAAGGGGGCCTTGTCCCCCATCTTATGATATTTTTCAACGATCTTTATTTCCGATGTGAAGGTAAACATGAGAATCATCAACATTATTGTATCATCACATTTAAAACTGTCAAGGATAGAATGCACATTTTTCTTCCATTTATCTGTATTTTCATGTTCTGTGGTTTGGTGTTGGAATTAAGAAGAAAATTTTATCAGGTTAGTGATTGATGGATTGATTGATGTTCGCTGTTATGTTTTGGGAATGAACTTTGTTTTGTTGAAAATGACAAGTAGAATTCAAGTGAGAGAAAAATTATTTGGAATATCACGATACTCAATACAAACAATGTTGCGTAGTATCAGTATGCGTATTATCTGGCATTAGAGTTTTGTCTAGAAATATTTCAAAAAATAATATGTGATTTTGTATATATTTTTATAAATGTGTAACATTCATTACATCTCAACTATTCCGATTTTCATAACTATCTCACCATACTATTCGACAACTGTTCATCCTAATTATGAGCCGAATATTTCAACTTGATTTCGGGTGGAATATGAAATGATGAAAGTAGTGAATGTTGAAAGATTAGAATAGAGCAAAATTCTCAATAACTTAGCAAGTACTCGAAATATTATAAAGCCTGGTGTTCTGGGATTCATATCAAGAAAAATCACTGTACACTAATTTTAGAGGCTTATATTTTTAAATTTCAGGAAACTATGTGGAATGTCCTGACCATCATCAACTACTGGATGACTATGTGGAAACTATGTGGAATGTCCTGACCATCATCAACTACTGGATGACTTCTCGATACTCTTCAGACTCAACCATGTTTTGTAGTAGTTGAGAACTATCAACTTGAGTTTTTAGACTTTCTTTTCCCTAATTCATCTACCACCAATATCGTGGGGTCCAAAAATTGCCCGTAAATAGTTTGGCCGAGTCAGCTGTTCTTCGTACATGTAAACAAAGCCATTGTTACCATTGTCATGTATATTTGCTTTACCCAATTGCTGCCGTGTCCTCGGGATAGAGTCAAGGTTCTATTATCATTAAATTAGCCACAAATACTCAAATTAGTTCATGGAATGTCGGACAGTGCAAAACGTCTTCATTGAATGCCGATTCTGTCACGCAATCTCAGTCTCTAAGCAAGCGAAGTGGAATATGCTAAATTGAATTTTGTCCGCCCATAAAGTTGATTCGTAGAAGTGATAAAATCAGGTAGTTTCAGACTGTAAATAGAACTAATCTGAAGTCAACAAGCTTTCAGAAATGACCCACAAAACTTTCAAAAGGTAGGATTTTTTGACACTTTATGTATAGGGAATATTAAATCTTAACCTATTCAAAACAGATATTTTTTTGAATATTTATAAAATTTGATTTCTGATTTGTTAAACTCTGATAACAGAGTGTTTGTGTCTTTTAATTTTCCATTCATTTGAAAAAAGTCGGAACGATTATGTCAAATAAATAGTACTGAACACATTCAAAGTCTTTGCATAAGAAAATGTGAAAACTTTTTTTTAGGCACTGCGACATCCATTTTAGGCTGAATATTTTGGTGCCTTCTACGTTTTAACTCTAAATGAAACAATAATTATAAAACTACACCAACGGCTTAAGTTTCATCCATAAAAACTCTTGTAACTAGTGTCTTTTTTAATTTATGTCACTTGAATATTAAGAGATAGTAGTAGACCTCACTGATTTAATACAATTTCTATAGTTTTATGATATTTGTTAACATGGCTCTTCTTCGAGCTTAAGCTTGTATATGTATTCTTTTCTCAATGAAATCTAGGGCAATAACTGTTTTTTCACCCACAGTTTGAGAACCAATGATACAGAGAAAACTGATTTAAAAACATGAGTTGATTTCACTTTATAGAAAAACGAAGTAACAGATTTAACTATGTTGAAAATTTATTCACTTCTTTTCATTATATAGTAGATCTACATACAAAGTTTCTGGAGACATTTTGCGATATTTTGGTAAATGTACAAAGAAGTTAATTGAGTTCTCTATACTCATGTTAACATTTTTCCACCAAAAACTTTGTTATTTAAAACTCATCAATCAGAAGATTCAATCTAAAAACTGACCTAATGGACACATTTGAAATTTATAGAAATATTTGCTGACCCGACACGTAAATTAATTCTATCAGAACAACACTTACGAATAATATTAATCCCTCAATGCTATAGTGTGTACAATATTTTTCGTTAGTCCATGTTTTGCTAACAAGAACAAACTAGATAGTTAGCCCACTCGAGAGCATGCCACGTATAATTGTTCGCGTGAAAAACAACCACAAAAGGACATTGTTCGGTCTTGGGACTTATCAAAAATCACTGCATATGCTAATCTAATTGAAAATTGCACACGTTTAAAATGAATTGGCACACCTATAGTTATAATAGGGATTCGTATTATAAATATATCTTCACCTTGGAACTTGCCATTTGAAATCAATTGCCATTTTTCATCAATTGTTTAACGACTAATCGCGTGAAGTTGCACAGCTGTGGTGGATTCAAATTACGAAGCGATCCAACCTCCATTTGTAAATTATGAGGTGGCATGTCTGACGAATCCAATGAGGTCAAAAACTCTGGAATTGAATAATTCACAGCTTTGGTGGCATCGAAAATTGTATCTACACTCGACTGATAAACAATAATAGTGGCCGAAAACTGTGTAGGCAGTGAGAGAAAGCTGATTGTGTGAGAAAGACAGGAGACTGGCTCCATCCCTACTCCGTGTTGTTTACTGAGTGAGGAGTGACACTGCTAGGCACTTGACGGGAAAGACTGATCTATGATCAGGGTTGAAAAAGATTAAATTACTGGAATGATTATTAAAAAATAGGGGTTGGTGGTCACAAAAACTCTCATGACACAAAAAATGCTTCAATTATTGTTGGAAACCATATTATATTCCAGTGTCTCCAGCAAGAAAAAAACAGTGAGACTAAAAACCGATTGAAAATATATATGTTGTCAAAATTACTATAACCATAAAAATAAATTCAAAGTTTGTTGGTTTTTGATTTTTCAATACACTTTTCCAAAAATATATTGCGAATTAACCCCTAGGATCTCATAGGGATGCAGTACCGCCACTGTCGACAGTCAATAAGGATACTGAATGATTTCACAGAGCGCAGGTTAAATAACTTTATACCACAACGAGGCGTTTTTTTGATAACCCGGCGGTTTCTCGCCACGTTAGCGATTCTTATTTTAATATTCCCGTAATAAGATTTTTCATATTTGGATTCTAACGAGAAGGTTTCGATTCACTTTTTTCCTGAACGAGAATTTCTCGTTCGAGTTTTACCGGAGGCGATGTTTTGTTCGATGCGGTCAAAAACTATTAAATCAATAAATAGATTTTGTTTTTGAACGTACTAGTACCTGTTGACTTTCTCATAGTACGAAAAGGAAGTATTTTTATCTTGTTGATTGTGACTGATTCGCTCAAAAGGTTTCTGGAAGAGATGTGTAAATATTCGCTTTTGTGCATTGAATACCATGCTGAAGTAAGGTGTCTGTTAGTCAAGCCATTGAATACATACGACTTTGGTCCCTGGTTCAAATCCGCACGATAAGGCTCCAGAGATTTCATTCTTAGCTACGTCTGTTCTAAGCAAGTGGGTGTTTTGAGTTATAGTAGGTCCGAAGTGAGTGGCTCTATCTGACCCTCCAATGTATCTCGCGAGGATTTATTGTCGCTCACAACTGGCTAGACTGCGAGTCTGCCAAACGCTATAAACCTGATACGGATCGCTGGTGAAGCAGTCAAAGAGTATGTGCTCCGCTATCAGTGCCTGAATTTCCTTGTGAAATATGATTCACTCCAAGGAGGATGATAAATCATGGTAGATTTTCCTCAATCAAGTGAGGACCTGATTGGAGGTCACTTTGCGATTACTTTCTTTCAGATTACTTTCTTTCAGATTTTTTTTTTAAACAGGTAGGTAAGCAACACAAATGGCTTGGTAAGTAGGATCCCTGTGACGCACTTCATGGATGAATGTTATTATACTAACTGCACCCACTTGCCAGGTGACCTATTGCCACCCAGGACTGAATGTGAAGTTCAGTATTCGTACCTGTGGAGTATTTTCTAGAAACTCCTTTGCGGCAACCAAAATGGCATACTGAGGATTCTAGTTGGTTGGTTGATATTGAGGATGTCATATCTTTCCGTATGAGACCCAGCTAAACCTGGGGGGGGGGGTATTCTCGAATCAACGTACTCGCAGGTGACGTCTAGAGAACGATTATGAAGGAATCTGTATGCTTGAAACATTCGCAGATTTTTTACTTAGTTGTCACTCGCCATGGTAAGTAGGCTGTGGGACATTCAAATTGATATGTATGAAAAACTGCAAATGATTGTAGCATTTGCAGTCCTGAAAATGATACATAACCATAACTTACCAAATGAGCATAACCATTTCCTGACGTGCTCAGAGGGAGTTGGTTTCCTCTCCTGCTTCTGCTGTACAAGTATTTAGTGCAAGACAGATTCATAAGCAAGCTCTCGAGGAAGTGAGATGTCGCTTCCTTGCATTACTCAATCCTCTAGATTCATTAACAGCATCAAGAGATGAAGAAATTAGAAGCTCTTGCTTCTTGCAGAAAGGACATTTATAATCATTTACTCGACCCCCATCTTTTCTGTAGACGGGTTCTGTGGGTTGCACCAATACTAATCCTGGAATCGTTGAATATAAGCTCGTGAAGGTTTTACTTGAATATGTGAGACCCTTGCTAGAACACCTTTATAGCTCTTAAAGCGGTTCCTCTGTAAAAATGGTAAATAACTTCGATAATTTCGGAAAATCAACTCGGGAAGTTCCTTAAGAACGCCGTTTTCCAAATGAATTTTTAAAAAGTATAGTTCGAGGTCGGTTCAGTTGATCTTTGATGCAATGGGCAGCTGTATTTTGCCGATTACTGACATATACTGCTCCTAATGGAATCTAACACCCTCAGGATATGCCCGGAAACGGTGCTCCATATATGTGAGTAATATCCAAAGAGGATCTAGTTTGAGATTTAGAAATCAATGAAAATTGTTGAGGTGAGCTGAGAAACTGACTTTGATATTACATTAAAGTTATTGTACCAATGCATATTGGAACAATCAATGAAAACAATCGACAAGCTAGCAGAATTGCGTACCCTGCGTATTAACGTTTTTTATTGAAACCTGATACGTGGGGTTTCGAAGCTTTGAATAATAATGCACACAATTCGACACCCAACATAATAATCGACGAGCTAGCAGAATTGTGAACCACGACATAATGATGTCTGGTTTCTTTATATCCACTTTCATAATAAAATCTGATGCCTTGTGATTTGAAGCGTTGAATAATATATGAATTTTTTCAGATTTTCACTGAGATATAAACACTCTTGTTGTTCCCAGATATTTATTGTTCGCTAATGTTCAGGCATTCAATGGAAAGAAAAGACAAATGTGTTGTTACCAGTAAAGTAAAACAATGTAGTTGCAATTTTTCCATAGGTCAGTGAAATTTTGTAAAATAAATTGAAAACACTTTTGAAAACAAGATTTTTATACCATACTCAAAAAATAGATCTCAATTCATTATATTACGTGATTTATATCAAATAAAAGCTTGTCACGTCATTTATCCATTTTATAAAAACATATACGTTTTTTTTAGAAATAATTATGTCGAAATTACGTTACATATTGTTTTCTTATTTATCTGCACAGATAAATCTCGCGAAAAGATTCTATATCATAATAATTGTGTATTGTAATACACTGTAAACAAGTATACCACTGCAACGTTTAAATTTTGAATTTTTATATGTATGTTGTATTAAAAAAGTCTAAACCACATAACATGTTTATCTTTAGCGTCATCGCTTCGATATATGTATACATACACACACAATATATACATATTATGATTACGATT
>WOGN01003936.1:0-14681 GCA_015342105.1 Leptinotarsa texana
GATAAAACGGATCTCCATGTTGGTGGTAATCTTTGCGCATCATCCCTCTTGTTCATATTATTAGGTCGTTTTTCAATTTCGATAGCCTCTCTGATTGTTCGCGAGTGAAAGTTTTCATTGCTTGCTAGTGTTTCTGTATTATCGAGATTGATGTTATGTACTGTCTGCTGTACGTGTTGGAAGAGAGCAGACGTAATGACTTTTCCCTTCACTGCTAGTTTGTGTCCAGTGTTTCAAGAAGACTTTTTCTACACATCTGTGTATAGAGATGACTTTTTGAAATTGATTACTTCAAAACCTAACTCCCGCTAGGTAGAATGATTCAATTATTATGTAAATATATCTAATATCTCCTTCAAAACAAAAGTATATGCTCGAAGTATATGGACCCGAACAAAGCCTTGTCACCCTGTATTATTTATTGAAAATGTGGAAAGTCGTCCAAACCTTTACCTCAATGATAAACCAAGATGAATCACTACAAAACGAAAACGGAGCACGTGTTGGAACGATCTATAAAAAAAAGAAAGTGTTCTACAATCCAAATTACTGTACAACCGACAATTCATTCTAAACAGAGACCAGTCTAATCTACGAAGCCTTTGTTGAACTGACCTTGAACTTGTGATTAACGTTTCTGTGAATATACGGATTGGTGCCTATATACAGTTGTGGAGGCCATTATGAAGGACAATGATCCATAATTGTGGAAAAAACGCGCTACTTGATTTCGGCGAACTACCGTTTCTGCATTTCGTGTTGGAGAAATAAAGATGTAAATCTGGGAATCTGAATTTGAAGAACTTGAATTAGCACGATATATCCGGGTGTAACAGTAGAACAAAATGGTAGCAAATCCAAATGGTTTTTATTTAATGCAACTGTAGCAACTGGGCAGAAAGAAAACGCGTTTTTTTGTTCAAAATTGGCTTTATTCATCAACGCAATCTCCATCAAAAGCCATACAATCATTTCAACGCCGCTCTAACATTTCAATACGACTTTTGTATATACAATGAACTGTCTTTTGTCTCAAAGTAGGCCCCAGTTTCAGTAATAACCTCGTCATTCGAGCGAAAATAACCGGTGAGCATTTTTTGAGGTCTGCGAACAAATAGGAACTAAATTTGGCAAATACAGTATATGTTGAAGCAATTAGAAGTTCAATTTATATAGTTTTGCCATTGTTTTGATCCACTTGTAACACGGAGCGTTGGCTTGATTAATCAAAATTTTTTTCTTTGCCATATGCGGTCGTTTCTTTGCAATTTCGGCCTTCAAACGGTCCAATAACGATATATAACATTCACTGTTGATGTTATTTTTCTTCTCAAGATATTCGATGAATATTACACCACGCACAACCCAGAATACCAAGGCTATAACCGTTACAGCTGATTGTTGTGCTTTCGGGCTCTTAGGGCGAAGTTCAGCAGTTGGTCTCCACTCTGATGACGATCGTTTTGATTTCGAAGTGAAGTGATGGATCCATTTTTCATCCACTGTTACATATCAACGTAAAAATTCCGGTTTGTTACGTTTAACCATAGCCATACACTGCTCAGAATCATCAAGACCTTCTTGTTTTTGGTCAACAGTGAGCTCTCGCAGCACCCACTTTGAATAGGTCTTTGTCATAGTCAAATGCTCAGCCAAATAAAGCCAGTGCTTTCTTTTGACATCTTTACAATGTCAGCTAACTCACCCAACTACACTTTTCTATCATTCAAAATAATTTTGTTGATTTTTTTTGTTTTCAGGTGTTACTGCCACAATTGGACGTCCACTTCGTTCTTGATATCTCTACGACCACGTTTGGAGTCATCAAACAAAGTTTAATTGTTTCTGATGGAGCGGTGTCCTTTTCTTTTCAAGCAATTGCTTCGCTTGAACGGTATTTTTTCCAAGTGTAAAATTAAAACACGAAATTGTTTTTGATCCACTGTTTTGAAAATAACAAAATTAGTTTCACTCTTAACACAATAACTCAAATATTTATGAGTAGAATATCATTAAATTTCAACAGCCTTTTTTGAAGGTTAGTACTAACTGAAAAAGCGGTGAATGCAATAAGACTAGCGACATCTATGTGGTAGGCTGGATATTTTTCAGCCCATGTACTAGGTACTTTCGATTAGCAATCGTACTCTAGTGAGTGACGATCTCTTCGTATAATTTTGTCGACATTACCGATGTTCATGAAAATTTGAATATAGGTTCTACTTACCCCCTACCTATCCCTGTACGGGGGTTACTTTTATTCTAGGAGTGGATGCCACCCCTTCTCGGAAGTGAAAAATGTATCTTTGAAAGTAAGTCAGGGAAAGAATAGATTTTAAGCAACTTTTGTTATATGAACTTTTTTGAATGTCAAAACATTTCGACATATTCACCAGTAAAAGTGTCACAAATAAACCCACGTATTCAGACGGTTTTCCGCGAAAAACTTAAGAAAAATATTTTATCGAAAAATTCAGCTTATAAAAAGTTAAAAAGAATGGTGGGTTGATGGGGCCCATAGATCTTATACAAACGAAGTAGTAGCTTGTTTTTATTTTCATCAGAAAATCTGATAATGTATTATTGAAATTTGAATGTCAAAAAATGTAACGATGATAAATTAAATATATCTCTCATGAAAACTTTGTTCAATTGTTTTTCCAAGAGAATATAAAATTGATGTTGGAGCAGTTGAAAGTAACAAGTTGAGGTTATTTGAATTTTATGGTAATTTGAGGCGTCAATGTTTATGAATGTTCCAAATTTGACCTCGGTTTCATTTCAAAGTTGATGTCAAAAAGAAATGTAATAATGATCAGTTCTGAATTTATTTTAATGAGAAACTCATTCTCAGTTGAATATTTTGAAGTTATCTGAATATTTATGGTGATTTAAAGCGTCAATGTTCTTGAATACATCACTCATTCAATCAGTCAATACACGACAAATCCTTATGAGCGCCCCATCATGTAATTCGAAGAATCAGTGATATCGATTGAAAATGATAAATATTTGAAACGGTAGTGATATTACCATGATATGATCAAAATCGAGATCAAAATACTCGTATACTCAGAAATATTATTGCATTTAAACGAAAACATTATTGTCAAGACTGTGATTCTAACTATTTTATCATCATGTTTCTCATCTGCTTAGTATAATTTCCGTACGCCGTACGTGCAAGAAACAGATTAAGGCGAAAACGTCAGTCATTTTTGAGAATTTATTGTCTACTATTTTAAAATTATAGTAGAAGTACATACGACGTCAATTTGAATAGCGTAAAAACCAAATAGTTACCGAACGTCGGCAGTTTCTTTGTATAGAATGGGCGGCGTGGTATAATTTTTTGTCTAATCATTATTTTTATGTGAGAGGTTTTATATGGTATTAATAAGTAAATTCATCAGACCCGGTACATGAGTCTTTCATTTAGCTGTTCGGATTGACTTCTTATAGACTATACATCATTATATAATCTTCAGAAAACATTGCGGAGATTGGCAGGGCGATTAAAGAAAAATCTAAAAGTAATATGATTACCAAATTTTTTTTGTATTCTCCTCAATCCTCTACAAAAAGTCAAACCTGAGGTTTAACCACTCAATTATTCATGTTTTTTTCACAATTGTACATATTCAAAACCTCATAATGACCACATAATGAACCTGTAGTTCATTATTTCTACTTCAAAAGATAAAACTGCACTGTTCGTTTTAGGTTGGTAATAATAGAATCAACAGGCTGCTGTTCAGGAGGCTGTAAACTTCATATGCGTACTGTGAGGAATTTTGCATTTATAATTGCTATATTCGTAGAGGAGGTAGTTTCGGAATTAACCTATAATATAGACATAACATAATAATAGATATTCAAGTTTCTTATGGATATAGAAAGTGCTTGTGCACTGGATCACAAGATCTGTCTGGATCACAAGATCCTTTTTTTGAAACTTTTGTTCAAGGGTACCGAAAATTATGATCCAGGGCTCATTCAATTCGGAATGACCTCTAGCAACTTTTTGAAAAATTTCAAGAGGGTCTTGAAAAAATTGCAAAAGTTATAAACAATGTATCACATTTATGTAAAACATTTTTTCTCTATTTTTTATCAATGTTTTAATATTTTTCTATCTTAGATGACACATGGTTGTTTTTGTTTTTTCAGTATTTAAAAAAAATATTGTTAAAACAATTTTTCATTGAATAAATAAAGAAAATATAAATTAAAAATAGTTCTTTTTCAGAAAATCAAGGAGAAATTGAAATTATGATTTAAAAAATATCATTCCTTGATATTCATATTTAGTGACATATTTGTTGATCAACAAATGCGTTTTTGAGCAATAAAAAAAATTAAGAAACGTTTTGTTAATTTTATTCCGGACGTTTGCGCATCCCTGTATATGCTCGAGTATATGGACCCGAACAAAGCCTTGCCACCTTGTAGTATTTATTGAAAATGTGTAAAGTCGTCCAAACCATTACCTCAATAATGAACCAAGATGAATCACTACAAAACGAAAACGGAGAATGATTGATAAAAAAAAAGTGTTCCACAATCCAATCTACTGTACACCCGACAATTCATTCTAAACAGCGACCAGCCTAATCTACGAAGCCTTTGTTGAACTGACCTTGAACTTGTGATTAACGTTTCTATGAATATACGGATTGGTGCCTATATAAAGTTTTGGAGGCCATTATGGAGAACAATGATCCATAATTGTGGAAAAAAACGCGTTACTTGATTTCGGCGAACTACCGTTTCTGCATTTCAATTTTGGCGTTTGATGATACATGGTTTTTTTCGTTTTTTTCAGTATTCAAAAAAATATTGTTAAAACAATTTTTTATTGAATAAATAAAGAAAATATAAATTAAAAAAAAATCATTTTTCAGAAAATCAAAGAGAAATAGAAATAATGATTTGAAAAAATATCATTCCCTAATATTCATATTTAGTGGCAAAAAATTGTTAATCAACAAATGCGTTTTTGAGCAATGAAAAAAATTCAAAAAACAATTTTGTTCTTAAAAATCATAATATTCAACACAAATAAAAATCCCCCCAAAAAAAATTAAAATGTCTTACAAACAATACATTTGTTTATAACAATTTTTAAACAGAGCTAACAATTATGAAAAATCATTTTTATGTAACTTTAATTGATGAGAATACAAATAAATTTGAATATTAAAAAAATTTTTTTCATTGCTTTAATTAAATGTTTCACTTTTTAACGTTTTTGATTATTAATAAGAACGTGGAAAATCAAATTTTTTTAATTTTTCCAACGGGAATCTTTTTTGAAGGCTTTCAAGAAAAGCTCCAAGAATGAAAAAAATTGAGGTGTTCAGTTCAAAAATTATCAGGTTTTTATGTAAATTTAAAACTTGTAAAAATTAGTTAATTAACTAATTTTTACAATTAACTAAAGTATATGTAATAAAAAATCACGGGAAATTTTTTTCCAGGGATTTTCGTTTATTCAAGTGTCTAGAAGGTATGTGATTTTGTTTCTTAATAATGATATTCAGTGGGTTGAAATAATTTTATTGTTCAAAGTCCTACCTCCCGGGACTCTATCACCAATATTGGTGATAGAATTCCGAAAGGTAGGACTTTTTTTTTAGTAAATTTCCTCCTCTTTAAGGATCTATTTTCAAATTTCGGATATCTTTATTACGTTTCGAGATCCTTGCAAAAAACCACCCCCTTTTTTAATAAATTGTTTATAATTTTTGCAATTATTTCGAGCCCCTCTTGAAATGTTTCAAAAAGTTGCTAGAGGTCACTCCGAATCTAATGAGCGCTGTATCATAATTTTCGGTGCTCTTGAACAGAATCTCCAAAAAAAAGATCTTGTTATCCAGACTATACTGCCACTTTGTTGAAATTGAAGGATAAAACGGATATCTCTCTAACGCAAAACATCTTGAATGTAATTTTTTTTGAGTCATGCACTCATTTAGTCAGTGGATGAAAAATCAACACTATGCAGCCGGTACAATCTCTGGATTTGAAGCCCATTGAAGATGATGGATACAATATTCATTTCAATTATACCGAGTTCCCGTTATTGACAATTGAATAGGGATTTCATTATTGAATTGCTGTGAATTTTTATTCAGTAACTGTAGTTGTATGAATGCTTTATTTGCCTTACCCAATGTAATCGTTAAATGATCTGACTGAATAAATATCAGGTATTATTATTACAGAAGAACTACAAAAAATAATGAGCATGTTTTCAGTTAGTTTCATTAAATAAATCACTTATTTTTTTTATTATATTACCAATTGATAAAATTGCATACTTTGTGATTCATTATAACTCGAAATTCACCAAAGACGATTTCCCAGAGTTACGGATATGGGTAAGAAAGAAATAAATAGCGTTTCGATTCCAAAGATAAATTTGTTTTCATAATCTCAACAAAGACTGCTTACTGTAAACTGTTGATGTGCATGAAATTTAACTAAATGATTCAGAAGTTTGCTTTCGCTATGAATACCGACGTGAGATCAAATTTTCGTGAAACCTGTCACGTACATCTCTTATTAGAACTCGCTTGGACAGCTTAACTCATACAATTTTTTTTGAGGGCACATTTACTTTGTGATTTTACAATATTAGAATTAAGTAATCGTTAACCAGCTATCGCACCGCTACGAACGACAACCCTCAGAAGTTGAAACTTGTGCGAGCTAAAGACTAACGAGGTTTACATATAGAAAAAAAGGTTAATGTATAGTACGGTCCTAAAGTAACGGATAAATTCATTTTCTGAGTAATTATGAATGCAAATGAAAAATTCTGAAACAGCTTAATTTTTATAATTGAAAATATACTTTTTTAATAAAAGTATTCAACTGGTTCATCAATCCCCTAGGGGTTATAGGTACCCTATGAAAATTTCAAATGGAAAAGGTGTCGTATGGGGTAGGGTTTTCAATTCTAAAAAAATCAGTTTTTCAATTTGTACAATTTATTTTTGATACCATTGAACGAAATAAAATTTAACGCTTTCAATAATATTTGAAATGATAGCAGTCCAAAGCATAAGCTCAAAATGAAAACCGTTCATCTCCTGACAAAAAAAATAGACATTGTTGAAATTCTTCGACAACGTTTTGCAACATATCTGCGCTGCTTTGATTGCGATGTTCTAAGACATCCCGTTGTAATTTTTTTTATTTTAAATAGCCCCAAAAAATCAAACAGAACGGGCTGGCCATTCAATTTAGCGACTTCTACCAATCCATCGACGGAGAAAAACTTGATTCGTATAATCTCGTACTGCTTCTGCATAATGTGGTGTAGCTCCATCGTGTTGAAAACATATTTGAAGTGTTAATTAATACGGTCAAGAAAACATTATCGCAAATCAGGTATTAAAACATTCTGTAAAAAATCCAAGTAGCTGACTCCAGTTACTGTCCCCTCAAAAAAATATTGTCCAATTATTGCATTATTCAGTATGTCATCTCAAACGTTCACTTTAATAAGATACTGAGTGTGACCTTCCCTCATCCAGTGCAGATTGTGCGTACTCCAATACCGACAATTTTGCTTGTTCACCGTTCCATGTAAACCATGCGAAATAAATGTTTTTTCCTCATCGGCAAAAAAAAATTTGGGAATCGGATTCTGTTGACATTTGTCCATCATTATTCCACAATACTCTAATCTACGATCAGTATCATCCTCATTCAGTTCTTGATGTAATTGAATTTTATGTGGATGGTACTTATGTGTTTTCGAAATCTCAATACATACATTTCACATACATCATTATCACCAACTACTTCTGTAGGTGTCTATGGGTTTTCCCCAAAAGATAATAAAACATCAAATTTCTTGTCTTCGTTCAGTTTTGATCTCCCAGTTTAGGGAAGATCTTTGACAGTTTAAAATCCACGGAGTTTTTGTTCTGTTCTACTCACAGTAAACTAGGAAATGTGATGGTCAGGGTACTTCTCATTAAATATTCTGCATACCTCAGATTGTGTTATTATTTGATCACCCACCTCAATATCAATATCTCAATTATTTGGGTCTCAGATAGGTGCATTTCGAAACAATTCACAAGTTTATACATTTTTGACGAAAGGATTTATATCAAAATAACTGAAGTTCAAATACTTTCTGTTTGTATAAAATAAAATTGAGACATTTCATTAAAAAATAAAAAAATACCATATGGCCTAATAGAGAAATGGAAACCCTTTCAAACGAGGTAGCACACGCTACCCCTTTCTATTAATTGTTTAAGGGTAGCTATAGCTTCTAAGCGAGTTGGTGTGGCAGTTGAATAATTTGATTGAGAAAGTGTATTTTCATATAGAAGAATTGACCTGTTTCAGGATTTTTTATTTGCATTCATAAACACGTAGAAAATGAATTTACCCGATACTTTAGGACCTCACTGTAAATGCAAATATATTTTAGGGGATGCGAAGAAGGGCAACGTTAAATTTTCTGAACACCTATTAATCTTAAACTTTTCTGGTCTACAAAATCGAATATGCGCCGTGTGAAAATGGAATTTTAATAACTAATTCTATGTGATAAAATTACTTTCATTCGCAATCCTCACAAATTATTCCATTAACCCACTACTTTTCAGATTCTATCTTCTTATCCTTTAGGTTACGTAATACTTGCTGAAGAAGTTCCTTCTTTTCATGACACCCAGTCAACAATTTTGTTCCCCGTACTTGTTTGTACAGGTCGTTTATTACATTTGTGTTTATTATAATTTGTGTTCTCCGTAAATTGTTTGCCTCCTGTGATATAACGCCTCACATGAGATGTAATTTTTTTGCACTGCCTGCAGCTAAGGTATCTGTTATGAGGCCCTATTTCTTCAGGTGTCCTGTTAATGGGCAATATCCAGCCAATATCCAACAATTACAGTAGCCCTGTAATTGTTGGATCAGTCTTCAGTTCTCTTCTGGGACGGGCCCTTTATAAAGGTTTTCCCGTTTGTATTACTGAGTGTATTTTTTCACTACTCCTTTCGTTTCTTTTCCACCCATTTCCTAATCTGGTTGGTATCCCCACAGCTGACTCAAGACTGTGCTCCAAATCTAGCACATCCATTAGCACAGTCATCAGGTTTTTTGTTGCCAATGATTCCTATGTAATTCCTAAGTGTCCAGACACCTAGTATAGAGACAATTTTTTCCAATCTACCAGTTTCTTCAGTTCTTCACGTCATTTCGAGACCAGTCTCTTAGTCACTATCCCAAACGCAGCCTGACTGAATATATTGATCTGCTCACATTGTTGATGCCTCAATTAGATAACCCATTTCGTACTTGTAGTGAAAGTGTACCATATTGAGCACCAACTTGGTTGGTGAAATGCACGTCAAGAAAAGTGTTGCAGTCCTGGTTTTTGGAGTCAGTGCTTATTTTGGATGTGTTATAATGGATTTAACCATCATTGAATATAGCTAATACTTCACGTCTGATTTCAGCACTGATGTTTTTAAATCAGTACGTCGGACCGATACCAGTGCTACCGTCTTACTTTTTATCATATCCAGGTAATGGTTCTAGATCAGTTTGGGATCTAGTATGACTCCCAGATTCCCATGACAGTTGTATTCCTCCACCTTAGAGTTTTAGAGATCCTAGTACCTCTTTGCTGATACTTGTACTTCCCTAATTCATTCTAAAGAGTTTTAGAAGAGGGTTTATCTCCAAGATGTTTCTACTATCAAAAATTTACTCTACTTATGTTTCATTAACTTTTTCCTATAAAAAAATATGCGAGGTTATTCAGGTAAAAAGGCACAAAAATGGCTGTAGTCAAATCGGTATTAGGTATTGAAGATGTACAAATCCTGTAAATCAAAACCACCGTAAAATTAGAACTGCTAACATAGGCATCAATAACAGGAAAATTTGAATACTTTTAACATGACTTTTATCGACATTCTTCATTTATTTTATCTTATTTGGAAGTTTCGTATCACAGTAAAAACGAAATTTGTAGGACAAAAAAGCTATTGAGAAGAACAAAAACGAAACCTCGTTCCAAATATTGTTTTCTCTTGTTAATTTTGGATTACTACCGTAATATCTATCGTGAGTTTAGGAAATATCTTAACCAAATAATCACCAAAGTAAAAAATTATTCTTCAATATAAACCCTCGTATTTCCGCTTCTGTTTTGTTGTGAAAGTATGCTAACCTGAAAAGTACAGATTGTTGCTGACTATTCACTAGAAAGTAATTTTGTATCAAGGACAAAATACATTTCAACAATCTATTCTTGTGCGGTTTGTTTACCATATAAAAAAATTTAAAATAATATGTAGAATAAATAACTGTGAGTGATCCACAGGTATACTCTAACTAGAAACATCCTGTATATCATTATTGCCTCGCCCACGTTTTTACAGCGAAGAGGTCAACAATCTACCCCCATTGAACATCTTTGTAGAACCAATTTTACCAACCATTACAAAAAGGCACATTTTGGGACAAAGAATATCCTCTCTTCTCCATCCCACACACGTGCAATACGGCGCAAAACAGAATGAGCAAGGAACAACGTCGTGAAAACTTGATCTGCAAGTTGAACAGCTAAACAGCTGACTTCCATAACAAAGAGATGGATGGATGTCTGCCCAGTATCATATTTTAAGATACAGTTACTTATTTGGACTGAATCATTATCATGTTTGTAAATACAGTTTTGATGATAAACAAAAAATGAGGTAAACAAAATTCAAATCACTGAAGTACCTTATATGTGATAAAAATCTATTTACTTTTTCCAACATGATCCGGCCGTTCAATAACATATCCGTTAGTGCTTAAATCCCTATGCAAGGTGGATGAAAGAGGTGTACAAACAGTGCAATAAAAATAAAAGTCTACAGGGTATAAAATGGCAGCCTTAATTTCAGGTAACAAAGAAACAAAGCGAAAACGAAGTAAAAAACAATGTGTCGACTCACTTTTGAAATCATGCGTGTTTATTGTGGTATTTGGAGACTATCAACAGCAAAATCTTCGCAAATCAATGTTGTTGTTAGATAAAAAACACTAAATTACAAGCCGACTTTCCGAAATCTAGCTGAATGATAACGCATGTCAATACCCGAACGCATTCGATGTACTGAAAGCAGTTTCAGATCGTGCCGTAAACAACAGTGATGGCAGCAGGGTAGCCAGTGCGCATATAAACAAATGAATGCGTTGCAGGCGCGATAGCCACGTTTCTCTAAAAACGACAGATATCAAAAAAGTCTAAACACAAAATGATACTGTTATAGTGATATAATTCTTTCGCCAATGTATTTTTTCATTTAGATTAATTTTGTTCTGTATATGGGTATTTGTGATATGGGTGGATGTTCAATGAGCAGATTAAGATTTTTTGGAAAAACAAAAGCAACACAAAACATAAACTGGGAAACATAAACTGGAAAAATATCACAGAATGCATTTTCCCAATGTCATCATTACAGTCAATTTCATTTTGTATTTTCAGGGGCATCAAACGATACTTTCAGAATACATAAAAATATCCACATGGATACAATTCTCAACGTATACTCTGCTCATCTAAGCAATGAAGTATCCCAGACAAGGGTGTTTGTACAGGAACGACAGATTTTCTTGATAATATGCGGATGGGTATAGCATTTTTTTTATTTGGAGTGTAGGGACACAAATTAGCAGTTCCTTCATCATATCAGTACTCAACATTTTAAAAACTCAAACTTTAAAATACAGGATATATACACACCACAATCGTTTAAACGTAACTGACCACTCCGACACTGTAACAATAAATTCTGTCAACCGATTGCAGGCCAGCGTAAGAAGACTTGTTTATTTCACTCAATAGATGCAAATGTGTGTGATGATCATGCTTTGATCACGCAGCTATCTTTGTTTGGTTTACTTTGTTTGTTGGATGAATCTCCAAAATTATTCTAATTTTTCAATTCAAACATAATTCCATTACGAGTTTTTCAAAAAAATATTACAGAAAATATTTTCCCAATGTTATTCCGGTACAGAGTTGGAGTCATTTTCATTTTGTCATATTGGAGGCACCAAACCATACTTTCAGAACACATAAAAATACTTATATGGACACGATGAGGTTACCTTTAATCCTCAACAAAGTTTATTGTTTAACTATCGAAAAAACTTTTTTGTATCCAATTTTTTCATATGACATCTTGCTGAATGAAGTAATTTGATGTCATACTTTCTGGAACACAGGTAGGTTTATCATTTCTTATGGAGTTTCATTAATAACAAGTGTAAAATAATGAAAATAGTAATCCTGATTTTCCAATATGGGAGCAGGAATCTTGACTTGACAACACCGCAACTGCACAGTGCGGTGCAATGTATTGAATCATGGTACTTAGCTCAGCGTCTCTATAGAGTGTGATAGCAGGAGCGTAACTCTAGATGATCATGCAGGTATTTACTACCACAACATTTTTTTCATCAGGGCTCTACGGAAATGGAGAATGTTGGACTGAGGGCAGGTTCTTTGAGTGCCTAGTTTCATTTTTCAATTCAATTGTTCGAACATTATATCTTTGTTTAGTATCCTAGAGGTTTAATAGGATTTCGAGCTTCAGGTTGTTAGTCTCAGTGACCTTTCAGAAAACGTACCATTCTTGTTCCTTTTTAATTGAATGAAAGTCCTTGGGGGAACTATATCTAATAGGTACTCATCGTAAACATACACTGTATATAATAAATTTTAAAAAGTTGTCAATTTGATTTAAAGACACTTTAAAAGTAGTGTCATAATTCGGAACATTTTTCTTGATAGTACAGTATATCTTTTTATTCAATGCATAAACTTATTTAAGGACAAACCATAAAGATTCCTTAGTTCTTTCATATCCGTAGTTCTTTTTACCAGAAAATTCTGAATACTTCATTATTGAGATTAAAGAATACCAGAACCGCTTAGGTGTTGGTGTTGGTAACTCACTAATATTTGACAACTTTCTTAAATATTCATCTGCAAGGAAACTGGGAGGACCAGCATCAACTGTCGGTTAAGTATGTAAAACACAAAATCTGCTATCTAAGTATATCACACATTTGGAGACATGAAATGATCACAAGGAAGTTACATCATGTTCAAAATGATACTGAACAGTTATCAAAGAATCAATAATGAAAATATTTTTCAAAACTATTTTTTATTTTCATACTCGAACATTAAATTGAATCAATCCCATAAGTTTATTACACACTATTCATAAGATATGCAAGCTTACTGCGATATTTATAAAAACATATTTTTTTTTAGACTAATGTTGAAATAAAGTTCCATATTTGGGAATCACACGTTGAAAATAAAGACCTAGCTAGTCCTTAGCTCGCTCAAGTTTCGGCTTTGGAGAAGCCGAAACTTGAGCGAGCTAAGGACTAAGGACTTGAGCGAACTAATTTTTATTTGCATTCAATTACATGGTACATATAAACATAAAAATATTTCAGAAAGGATGACAAACCAAAAAAAAAGTATATTTACACATACATATATATACATACAAATATACATATAAAAAATAATAAGAACAGGAATGCAAAATGGAGTTAAAACAATTTGAAAAAGTTATAGTTCAACCCCAGTTTATAAGTATAATATAATAAGTATAATTGTTCGCATGGAAATAATGTTTATTTTCATTTTAAAAATGTTGAAATATAAATAAATATTATTTGTGGAAACATTGGGTTATTCATTCTTGGCCAAGAGTCTCTAATTTTGTCTCGGAATAAATATAGTTTCATAGTATGAAAAGATGGGTCGATCTCATCATAAAGCTTGAAGGCATTGTAGGTAAAGCTTCGTCGGAACAGAGAAATTTCGTAAGATGACGTAAATTAAGGTTATGAATATCTGTCCTATATTTTATTTTATGTAAAGATATGGGGACACTGTTTATTGATTACTGCACGACTTAAAATGACAGAGTGAAGTTTTCGACGATCTTGCATTTTTAACCATTTTGCGGATCCTAATTTGTGAGATATTGGGTCATATTTGCGAATACCGTAGATCAATCTGAGACATGATAACGATTTACTTCAAAATTTTAAATTACTCGGGATTTTGTGTCAATAATTCCTGCTATCTCTGCTCATATCACAGTAGGATATGAACCGTGCTTATATTAAAGTGATCGCCGAATGCCTGCTATCTGCGTCAGTTCATGTTGTTGGCCGTCTTCGTGCCAAAAAAGGATAAATGTGAAGAATCTGCTGGATATAAGGTTGGGGCTGTTCCGGAATCGGAACATCAGTTCTACATAAGTAAAAAATAAAAAGCAAGATTATAAAAAGGCAAAGACAAGAGCCAGCAAAGCTTCGTTTTTACTGTGAACACGCAAGCCGTTCTAATAGCACCAAGGTCTCACAAGTTCACAATAGGTATATGCTTTCATAATATTGTTACGAAATATCTAACGCCGCCGCTGACCCAATTCGACGAAGGGATCTCTACTCAGGTAGAGCATTACGTCACACGCACGTGTGGGCGATTAACTGGAAATTTATAGAAATGGAATTCCAACGATTTAACTAGAATTATCGAGATACATCTATCGTACTATATAACCGTCGAATTCCTTCGGCAGAGATCATTATTAGTCAGAGAGTAGTAAGAT
>WOGN01003937.1:0-14679 GCA_015342105.1 Leptinotarsa texana
ACGAGCAAGACTGCTGCGCATCCCCCCGTATTGAGCTGGCCCCAATTGCGCCTGAACAGGAAGCATCGGCCAATAAAGAAGAGAGAGAGAGAGAATTTTTTTGATCCAAAACATTGGATTTCTTTAAAAATTAACACAATTTGTTTTCATTTACTATGTCGAATTATTACAGTTAATATAATTTTGAAAACTTGTTGCAGGTGCATGGGTCCCAACAATGAAAATCGCAATGGGATTGATAACTTCTATCGACGTAGGAAAAGCTAGACCTCCTCTCGATAATCTGACTGAAGAGCAACAAACTGAAATGAAGAATTCATTGAAAGCTTTATCTATTCTTTGAAGATAGCCTTGAACAATTTCGCGGTATATTTCTGGACATTGAAAAACAGATTAGATGTTAAATAAAATTCATTTATATAAGTAACATATTTATTTATTTTTGGATTTTTCTTTTCATTGATAATTATTTTTACTAATGTTAACAGGAATTTCATTCAATATTTGCTTTTCTTAAATTCTTTTGTACATCTATTTCAGTTTGCATAGCAACAAGTCTATTCATGAATCGAATGATTTACTTAATCCCTTTTATGATATTATTTTCTTATTCCCTTCATCGAATTCATGGGAATCTCGTTATTTTCAACACTTCACTTGCAAAGCTTGGAAATTCAGTTTGAATTTTCCATGAGTTCACATAAAAAAGCAGAATGTTGAAAATGCGGGTAAAATAATTTAATGAAAAAATTGATTCTTGAATATACCCGTGGACTTGAGGAATTCTTATAATTTAACACAGATATGCGAAGATAATAACACCAAGTTGACAAAAAGTATTCGAAGTTCTCTCCTATTAATTCCTTCAGGAAAGAAAATATCTAAAACCTCCATTCAGATTTATTTTACTACAGGCTAATGCATAGTATTGAAAGAATATTCGATATAATACATTATTATCACAAGTCAATACTAAAAGCATTGACAGTTATGTATTCATTTTCTACGTGATTTTATGTGTGGATTATTAGCCAATTTATTTGGAGTCAGCTGGTAGTTTTGATAATTTTCATTCCTGAGCATTCAATTTGGAAATATAATGATATCGACTATTCTGTTATTTTCTATTATTGCCTCTACACTATTACGCCTTAAGCGAAAAACGAACTCATCGAAAAAACAACTTCGAAACATTACCTCTTCTGTTGTGAATTTCGATGGAAGCTTTTCGCTTGTGCCAATGTGAAATTAAACATAATTTACAGCCTATAAGCTTATATTGCTAAAAAATCTACCATTACGTTCATTATATTAGTAGCAAGACAACAATATTATTTTACTTGCTACTAATATAAAAGGATCAATATAATATTGACAAGATAGAGAGATATACAAAAGACACAACAGTTCAAGAAGATATTACTTAAATAATTTCAAAACACACCTCGCAGTTCAATAAGATTGTGGTTACATAACTCCATTCGTATACATGTTATGAAATGGTAGTGTGACAATTAATGTTGATTGTTATCCATATTGTTTGTGATTGATATGCTAAATGACAAATTAATGTCAAACATTAGGAGAAAGATGTAACTGAAATGTTTGATTTTTAAATTTTCAGTACATTGTATTTACATTTTTGTGATGAATCGAATGGTAATGAAAGTAAAAGAATAAAATTTCAATATATTCCCGAAAGTGGAAAGAAATGAACATTAACATAATTACGATCTCGTATATGGAAGAAATGAAAAAACATTGAAAAATAATGTCTAGTATCTTCACAACAATAACGAAAATCAATATTTCCCAAAAATTACTCTGGAAATTTACATTGGACCAGTGACTTTTTGCATCGATCGAAATAAAAAATAACCAAAATAGTAGTCACGCATTGTCCATCAAATTTTAATTTATTCCCGAAAAATTCGAGAATGCTATTTATCAAACCTAAAAACCTTAAAAAGTTTTCCCAATGCAATTTTTGACCGAAATGCATAGTTTCAGTTACGTAAGGATATTTTAGATTTTTGACCATTTATGCAAATTGTTACAAAATGAGACTCAACGCAACCAACCTCAAAGTTGTCATTTTTGACAATATTTTATTCCAGTACAGTTTTCATTGGAGTGGTGTCTTTCTACGGAATCCAAATAGGATAATAAGGATTTAATTCAGCAAAAATAAAAAAAATTCTTATGCTGCTGAAATTTTGCATTTGATGAAGTAACCCACTTCTAGAATTATTCTAGGAACGAATTAAAATTCGTTAAACAATGCGAATCACTCGCGTAATTTTTTCATTATTTTTTAATTCAATAGAAATGGAAATTGATGTCAAACTTCCAGCACAGTTATTTTTTTAGAAACTGCTTCATATCTGTTCAAAATCTGTTTTACTTTGATCATCTATTGCCCCCTCACAAACGACAACCCTGAGAAGTTGAAATTTGTTCGAGAATTAACAAGTTCCCAATTTTCAACGTGCGATTCCTTACCTGGTATTTTGTACCAGGATTGTTGAAATTCGGTGCTTGAAATACCACTTCAAAAATTGAAATGTTGAGTTAGAATTGGACGAAAATTGTAAAACTCAAAGTTATCATTATGAATCTGGGACTAGTCAAATATTTCAATGAAACAATACATTACTTTTCCACTTTTGCTTACATGGTTTTATTTCATTTTCAAACTCTCTATTCAACAACCCATCGAAGTATTTTGGTTTTTTACCAATTTTAGTGCTTTCAGTTTTCACATCAGAGTAGAAATTAAAAAAAGGAATAATACTTTTTTGACCAACTAAGTTTTCATTATAATTTTTAAATAATTCAAAACGTAGGTACACAGTGTACTGAATGATTTTCATCACTCCTATCTACACACAATTTCCTGAAGAGAAAATTCTACGATTATTTTAGAGAAAATGATGCATAAAAAAATGGATACAAATTTTTCTGGAATGCAAACAATAATGGAATTTTAAAAAAATTCAAGCAATGTTCCACAGTTTTTTTGTATTGCTTTGAAACATGTTAGGCGAAACTAGACTCTTCCCATATACAAAATAGAATAATGTCATGTGTACTCATTGAAACGAATTCGAACATCTTTTTCCGATTGACCAACATACTTTTTGCCGAACTCCTCATTAGTATTTTTTCTTCATTCAAAGGGAATTTTTGAAGGCACTGGGCAATCTCTGGGTAACACATCTGTAAGTTCTTATATCAAATGAAGTACTTATATGCATTTCTTATGGCTGAGTTGACCAAGAATGGCAACTTTTATTGCTTTTAGTTTCACAAGGAAAATACATATTTCTCAAATACATGTACCTCAATTTTTTGGTTTTGAAAGTAACGAATATGTTATACGCATAACGTATTTTTAAGTCCATGGAAAATAACTTATTTGTTGACTCCTAAAATATACTCATGAGCATAGGCGGGAGATTGTGGGTTTCACATCGGTATGCAAATCGTTATTTATTATTATATATCTTACTGACTGAACTGGATATTCAAAATACTAAATATAAAAGTTACACTTATAATTGTCTGTACACGTTAACAAATGTTGGGCAATCAGAAAAAAGCGGTCTGGGATTCATGAACTCATTTGTGAGGATTACGTCAAAAAATATATTGGTCAAAAAATAAAACTTGTTTCAAAGAGCACACGATACATATTTGATTACGTGGACCCGAGAGCCTGATGTCTAGTGTGTTTGAAATAGTTTTTTTTGAAAACTTATGACAATAGAAATTTTGATGTTTTCGCAATTTTATAAATTATACGGTTATTCCATTAAGGAAAGGTGGTATGGTAGGGAGTTGGGTGAAAATGATATATCCTTTGTGTAACTTTCAGCAAATCTGCAAAAATTGAAATGCTGTTTTATTTGTACTAATTAAACAAGCCACTTATCTCATAAACTAATATCTTATGACTAAAAGGCGCATTATTTATGACGGCAAGGACAACAAACACTTCTCTGCAAACATTGTATTATGTTTCGAACAATATTGCAGATGAATGCATAAGCATATCATGAGGATGGGATGAATTCATAAGTGATGAAAAACAAAATTTGTCAATTCCAAACAATACCCTTAGCAATTAACATCTGAACACACCACTTTGTTTACGAATGAAATCGAAAATGTTGTGGAACTTCTTTATAGGCATTTTTTGTTATATCTTATTTTGCAATATCATACGATTGAGATAAATAACATTTGACCCCTTTGCATTCGGTCATGTTTTGTACATCTACAAGCACAAACCCACAGAGAATGCACCTTTCAATCATAAGGTTTAATAGCATTTTCTGTTGGTAAAACTAGTGCACATTCTTTGTATTTCTATTATTTATTGAATATGCATTAGTTTTACTAATGGAAAACGCTACGTGTTCATGAGATAACCTTGCAAAGAATGATATGAATGTAAACAAGTAGTGCAACTTGCTGTCATCACAATCAGTAAGTCAGAAATGACATACATCAGAACATTTCCATTTTGGGCTTCTATTTTCGGTTACCTTTTTTTATCGTTCAATTACCATGATTGAGAACGATAATACTTTCAGTTCCATCAGAAAATCTTTTTCGGCTGGAGCGAATTTGTGCTTGAATTTTTTATCAGATATATTTATTACAATGATGTTCCATGAACAACCCTCTAAATAAAAAAAATCTATGTAAGGTACTTACATTACAACTACACATTTCAAAAAAAAGTATATACATTAGAATACTTTAGGTAGACTTCTCACGGTTAATCATTGATCAAAACAAGTGTTCAGTTGGATAAGTATGTTAAATATTTCAGAGGTGGCAGATACATTAATATACGAACAGATTATATCAATTCACATTACTTTTCAATAACATAATTTAATAATATACATGGTATAATTGAAATCATTGACTCAATCCAAAAGGTTATTGTTTCACGTAGAAGGAAAATTAATAACAATTACTTGCTATTGAATTGACTTAATTGACAATTATTTTACACACTGTTTTCAGGAATAATGAACATCAATATGATAGGCTACATTGCGAATAAATTCCACACGCCAAAAATGCTTCTCATACATACAAACATATATATGTAAAATTTCTATAGGAATAACACCACAACATATTTTTGTTTCTGCTACAGTTTTGCCCTATTTTTAATTAAGAAACAACAAGTTTTGTTAAGCCAGCCTCATTTTTGTATAAGCTTCACCGAAGTATAAAGGGTGAATATGACAGGACTGAAGAAGTCTGAGAGCTGCATTGTCAATGAAAGGTACAGAGAGCCGTTACTTAGCGTCTTTGTAGCGTCAAAGTAACCATGCTTGTGAAAATTCACATCTGTGACACTTGTAAATATCTGAGAAATTTGGGATAATTCCTTTGTTATCATTCACATGAATATTACTGGAGTTTTTTCCCAACACCAAATCGTTATTTTTAAAATTAACGATTTGGTGCTGGGAAAAAACTCCAGTAATATTCATTACCACACCAAAGGTTCCAAACAGTGTATCATAAGTATCATTCACAAGGTGTAACTGTTCGAAATATACCCAAAATGTATGTACTGATTCATTGTACTAACTTTAATTATCTATGAGAATGAATTTCCTATTTGATCGTGTGAAAAGTCAACTCTCAGAGTTCAAATAATCTTATGTCATCCACCCTGTACAAACACTTCAAAAATATTCATATTGCATTTTAAGTGTCAAACACACTTCCATAAATCACCTTATTATTATCATTACTTATTATCAACGAGAATGGTGGGGATAATAACCCACCATTTATTATTGTCTGCACAGCCCTGAGGTGTATAACCTCGAAATTCTTAAGACTATAATGAATTAAATGATTGGTTTATAAATATATTGGAGAAATAATTAAAGCGTCAGTATCAATAAATTCGGTGGAGCCCGAAAATCAAATCTTGATACATTGAATTGGTAATTTCAGACCAACCGAATATTCTTTTTAATTATTGATGATTTGCATAGGAAAAAAACTTGATAGGAAAATGGAGACATTTTTCATAAAAATTATCCCAGCATATTTCAATAATTTATTCTAATATTTTATGACAATATGAACGCTACATTTTTTATGCAATAATTTAATGGGTATAACTTTGCAAAGGAAAAGGTACGTATTCATACGCAAATCAGAAAAACTCTTAATTTTGAAATTCAACTAACATATTTAGGGAAAACATAAAACCTACATAAATATTTATAAAACTAAAGCTGGCAAGTTTTCTACCTAACCTGCAAAAAATTATACCTTCGTGGGGAAAACTACTATGATCAGTATTTAGTTATAATAATTTCGAATACTGATATCAAAAAGAATTGAAAGGGTAATTTCAATATTCATTTTCATTGAAAATGGTTGAAATCTTCAAAATTCAAATGAATACATATACATAGAGAATTCGGGCAAGTGCAATAAAGGATAAAGTCATCATTTAAACCCAAAAAAGTGACTGCGCAGGTAATATACATTTTCGAAGAAAAATTTCAATTTGCCCAAATGGTTTGGAAAACTGTTTCAATTTCGTTTTCAAAAATTATTATATTTTTCAAACTGTATCGCTTTACAAACAGACGTTAGAAAAATGATAATGGTCAAATGATATATTCCGATAGTTTATTATATAAGAGTTTTGTTGAATGGCCGATACTTGGTGAAAATCCATATTGTTTGACCTGAATCAATTCAAAAATGAAAACAAGAAATGGGTAACGCTAACATATTTTGGAAAAAGAACAGAAATGATCGCAGGTTTCTTCAGAAAAAACAATGTGGAAATAGCATTTACACCACATGCCAGGTTATCTCATTTTCTTTTCAATGTCAAAGATAAGGTCGACAAGTTGGAAAAATCTGGAGTTTATAAGCATAAGTGTCCAGAGTGTAATAGTGTTTATGTGGCACAATGCGGATGTAATTTCCAAAAACGGTATGCTGGACATGAAAGGTCCTTCAGACTGGAAAAAAATGATTCGACGTTTTCAAACCATGCCTTGGCATGCATCCACAAGTTTCCGAATCTAAACGATACGGAAATTCCGCACTATGCAAGGAAGGGTTGCAAATCAATTATTTAGAATCCTTGGAAATTCACAAGCATAAACATTGCGAGTGCAACCTTTCAAATGACCAAATCGATTTAATTTACTCTCCGGTTTTTAAATTGGCACATGCGCATTGTGAACTGTAAATTCAGGTACTCAATAAAGTACCTGAATGGTATATATTAGCGAAGGTAATGAATCATTGTTAGCTTATTGTATAAGTTTGAGAATGTTCATATAGGACGAAACTGCAGTAACGTTAGTTACAAATAAAAGTGGTAAAAAACATAGAAATTTTCATTTCTCTTTTCATCATGATCTCCTACCACGTAGTAACGGCTACATTCATTAATTTAACATGGAGTGAGTCATTTGGGTTATTCCATTTTATTGACATCTGTAAAAAGGAAATAAACAGTTTTCATTGAAGGTGAATTTGGAAAAACGAATGAATTAAAAGACGTAATAACAATTTTCTGAAACATTGATCTTTGTTCGAAGTTGAAGTATGGGAAATATATGTTCAATCAATCAATTAGATAGGCAAAATCATTAAGTACAAGGTATTTTCTTATTATATTCAAGGTATTTTCTTATTATATTCTTCTTTCAGTTTTTTCCACGCAGTAACTTTTTGGGCGATCACTTTGTCCTGACTTATTATAGTTACGTAGATCATCTTCTGATCGCAAATTATTCATTTTCGTGATTAGAGACGTTTAAAAACCCAGGAAAGTTCAATAAACACTGATTTCTCAAAAAAAGACAAGTAGTATTTTCTTAAAGTTAGCCAGGTAGTTGATAAAGAAATTACTTCGCCTTAGTTCTTTTTTAGATTCTGGAATTATTATACAGAAAAAAAAACTGTCGACATCATTCACTGAGGAAGTCATGAAGTGTAAAATGTTTAGGTCCTAGTTTTCCTCAAAAGTACTGAATAATTTATCATTACAGTTTATATCTTAGCTTTTGAGACGGTTTTACACATTATATGAGAAAATCATTTCGCCTCCCCTTTCATTTTCATCTTATAATTGAAGAAGAGAATTTCGAAGGTACGACAAAGACTTCTTGACATAGAGTATACAATACAATGATATGTATTCATGAAACGACTCAAAACAAATAATCAATTATTACTTTCATAAGGTATTTAATTTATAAAAAAGATTTCAATAAAATAAAATTTACGAAAATAATACACTACAATTTTTATCCCTTGAAAAATGTCTCCATTTGTAATCTAGTAATTGAAGGATTTTCAACCGGAATCAGCAGCGTTCATCGCAGTATTATGTTACAAAGCAGATAAATATATTTGCAAAAATGTAGGTACTGCTTGTCGGTCCAAAATGAGCAGGCCCTCTTGATCATTATATCACGACAATGACAAACGCCGACTTATTTCTGGTTGACTAATGAAACATAACTATGATGGTATCTTATATGGTAATATAGATATGATGCGAAGCATCTCAATAATAATATACAGTAGATATACTTATTTCACAACATTTAATATGATTTGTTCACTACAATGTATTATATTTTCAACGAATGTCCCTCTTTAAAAAAGGAAATTTGCCTAGTTGTTCTAAAACTATTTCAATTCATGTTCAGATGTTGTTTACTGTTGGTTGCATTGAAGTTTATCTGCTCAGATAAAAACTATACATTGTTGATGTCACCTTTACATCCTCTCACAAAGCCTTGATAGATAATAACATTATACTGAGGTGGGTCAAAAGGCACGACAGGAGTAAAGGTAATCGCATTGCCGACTCTTCAGCCAAGGAAGCGGCTGGACTAAGAATTTTAGGACCCAGTGGCATCTAAGGCCTGATGACTTCGACAATTACGGAACAAGCCAAACGTCACACCCATGCTAAATCCCTATAGGAATGGAATGAAAACAAAGGATGTAATCATGCCAGGATCACCCTGGGCGACCCTGGGAAGTTGGCGTCGAAGAAATATCTGGCGATTACCAGGAAAAATCTACGTTTAACAGTAGATTTCTGACTGGCCACTGTTAGCTAAGGAAACACTTCCATAATATGGGGTGAGTGGACACGCCTCTATGCAGGATGTGTGAACAGGAAGATTAAACTGTTCTATGCGGGTGTTCGGAAATATCGTCAATAAGAGAGTGTGTGTTTGGCGAATCTTGGCCTACACCTGCCGATATAAAGGAGATGTCTCCCAGTGACCTGTCTACCTTCCTGGAAAGGACAGGATGGACGATGACCTACGAGGACATCTCCTCGGGAGGATGTATAATGGGTCAGTCACATGTGGCTTAAGTGCTGTGGGCCTGCACTCACCCTCCTAATTCTATAGATACAGACACCCTTTCAACTCTTGCAGAGATTTTCTAACATCTTTTAATATTTGCAGATTGTGGAAAATCTGAACAATCAAAAAGTAACCAAACAGACTAACAGTTCACCACTAAATGATGTTTCAGTAATATATACGTTTCATTTTATGAATTTTTCAGTAGGGTTTTCTGAGTATTTGGCATTTGTTAAACCAGCATAAAATTTCTCATCCCGGAGTTAAGAACAGAAATTTTCTGATCACTTTCACGAGTTGAATTTTTTTGTAAAAGTTTGTCATGAAACATATTGAATTGCACAATACTACCCCGATGTATGGGTGACAATTCCAGTAAAAATATTAGAAACACTATAGTTATTTGTGATTTTATTGGCCAATATGATACAGATGAAAGGTCGTGAAGTTCAAGTAGACAAACATGATTGTAATAAATTACACATGTACAAAGTAAACATAAAATTCTTTTATTTAAAAATGAGGAGATATTTTCTTAGTGGTGATGAATTTCATTTTCATTTTTCTTGCTCACTCATATACGGTTGACACTATGAGTTTTGATCGTGGACTTCAGACCTCAAATCGTATTTTCTGAGCTTTCTATCTTTCAATTTATATGTACCATCAGTTTCAAGGACAGTCTTTGCGTTAAGTTATGTATTGAAAGATGTTCATACTACTACTGTTATTTGTAAGACGGACAATTCGCGTAAAATTGGAAATTGCAACGCTGAAGTATTTTTAAATCAGGTAGGTAATCTCATTAAATGCTATTCGTCATTGACAATATTTATATCCCAATCTCAATTTCTACTCTTAGAAACAAAACAGAAGAAAATAGCAGCAATTTGAAATACTATAAGGAGTAGAGTGTAATGTAGTAAGATTTCGCAAATATATAAGAAGAAATTACAACTACTCAACTACTCAACCGATACATCCCACAAACAGTCATGTCAGATTTCTCACAAATGCAATCCACAAAGAACCTAACCTGATCAGATGATTGATTTTGGAGATTTTATTCTTCATAATTGAGGGTAGATCATACCTATACGGTATTTGAAACTGAATTCCTATCATGTTTCTTCCAGCTTGTCCAACCTGGTACACTCTGTCATGCTCTGATGAAGAGCAAATACCCCGAAAACTGTTGGTGATAATCGGATGACAAACCCCGAAAACTAGTCTCTTGGTGATATTCGGACGAGAATAATGTAATAACTGATATTATATTCAACTCATAGAAATATAATTTTTCATTTTATTAGTTTTCAAACCACCCTGCACTGATTAGGGGCAAATCCTACGAAAACCGATTTATTTGTGATCACACTGGATAACGGTGAAAAAATCCGTTCAACAATCCAGCCAGAGAGATGTTTCTAAGACGCCAATATATATTTTTTTATTTGAGTTATATTTGCAGATTAACTAGAAATGTTCAACCAATTTTATATTCACTCTGAATTAAATGACATTATATACAGAAAGCATTCATAATATTTCCCTGGAAATTAAAAGATATTACCAGGAGCTTTCCAGTTCTCTCTTTTTGAAGATAGAATATAGTAAACTTTCAAAGGAGAAAAGAAAGAAAATAACTACAGTTTGAATGAGGCTAAATTATCCGAAAAATATTCGAATGGATATTTCTAAGTATTGTCATTTGAAACAAGATTCCAGTTGTCTCTTCCGGTGACAAATCGTAATGAGATGAAAGAATGAACGACCCGTTTTGTAATGATGATAATGATAAGGTGATAAGTGTCTTATTCAGAAACTCTGAAGTACCATTAGGGAAGATAGTGTAGTGTAAGTGGAATTTTCCATCGATAATTTTTGATATATTACGTGTTATAACGTTTATATGAAACGGATAAACTGAATGGATAAAAATTGATTTTCTTTTAATTTAATTTTAATATGAAAGGACTCATTCCTTTCATGTTATTTGCATCTAGTTTGTATCTGAAAAAAACTTCTATATATTATCTGCATATCTACATGAAGAGGTTTTATCGTAGCAGTTTTCTTTCTCCCTTTCTGTGGAAGTTTCCTAAATTTTATTTTAATGATGGAGAAGTAGAAACCTATAAATATTTTTTCTTCAATAACATATTTAAAAAATCAATTGAAATAGTTTTAGCGAACATCTGTTATTAGACTCACATTTGCGATAATTACATATATTCAGTAAACTTAACGAAAATTCAGACAACAAATATTATTTAGTGTATAGTTTTTCATCGAAAAAATGAATGAAAGTTGAACATGAATAAACAAAAAATTGAGGAACTCACCACTTGAGTCATTGTGCCCTTATAAACTGTCCAAGTCTGAATTTTCTCCACTGGGGTGTTTCAATATAATAACAATAAAAAGTTTTAATTTTTCTTCAATAAATTACTTTATGTACAAATTGACAATATTTGTATGTAAATATATTTTGAAATTGTGCTAAAGGTAACAATTGCCATTCTGTATGAATCCAGCTACAACTATGGAAAAGTAACTACCTAAGTTGATTTTGGAAAACTTTTCGTAGGTACATCTACCTCAGAAGTGGTTACACATCGATTATAAGTAAGATGTACTTGTGAAAAACTCAGACATTTTGATCTTTTGCGAAGATTAATAGGTGCATGCAGGCACTACTTTGAACATGACCCAGCAAGTATTATCACATAAAGTATAAAGTTATATTCAAAATTAGGCAATTAACGTTATATTACTGATTCCATGAAGAACCAAAAATCAGGAATGAGTTTTCATAAAAAAATTTAATAAACTACATTTCCGTTGAAGAGTTGCCGATATAATGAAACTTCGATTTCAGACTTAAATATTGAATAAAAGACACACGAGGAAACTATTTCTTTCGACCATTGACGTACCTACTTGAATAATATTCAAAGTTGGAACAAGCCAACAAATACATTTTTGATAACTTCTCTATCGTTCATTTGAATACTTCAACAGTTTAACTTTGTTTCCCAATCTTTGAATCTCAAATAATCAAATAGCAATAATGAGAGTGCCATCTTTTTCGAAAGCTCACTTGGAGTTACATTCACTTACATATATTAACTTTGAAAAATACTTTACATTTGTCCAAAATGATTTATCATTCCAGTATAAAATTATATGATGAGATACTGGCTGTTCAGAGATTCCAGGTAATATATAATTCGAAACTGAGCAAAAATATACTTGAAATGATGACAAACAAGTTACCTTTGCATATAACCTTCTACTGTCAAGACTTTCGAGACTCCAACTTTAAGTTATGGTGTATCTCTGAATATCTTTTGAAAATCACTCCTAATCTATATACACTGTCACACATAAAGTCCGCATCAAATGGGATTTTTTTGTGTTCATCTCTTCAAGCAACTTTTGATATCTCCATTAAGTTGTGCTTTGAAAATGATGCCAAATGACATGCATATGACCGATCAAGTGATTTTTCTTCCCTGTCAAATTTGACATTTTTTCTAAAAAATGTTCAGAAAAGCAGTTATTGCTCGAAATTTCGAAAATCGGTAAGGAGAAAAGATGATTGTTTTTTAATTTTTCACCCATATACCAATTTTTAGCTCTCTAGTACAAATATTTTTTGTCGTTTCCACTACACGAACAGTTTTCATTATGCCTTCCCAAGACGATAGTTTTTTAATGGTCTGCGGTTTTTTATAATTGAATCTTTTTCGAAAGGGGCGGAAGTTAAAAAAAACCAAATACTGGATGTGATTATTATTTAAAAGACGAATAGATTGTAAGGAAACCATCCACCTTTCTTTGTACGTCGTTAATATTTACGGAAATTATTTGGTGTGGTATAATTTTTGTAATTATGCCTTTGTTGTTTTGCATTCATTATTTTGTTTTGTGCTACCACTAAAAAGCAACAGTAAATTTGCACTGGTCCGTGTGGTATTCTTGGCTACATACCCAAAAGGCCAGTATTGGCAAAGAAAATACGTCTGACGTGGATCCGGATCATTCCAATGGAAAGACTATAAAAACACTATTTATCCTTTTTGGTAATACCGTTTATTTTATGCGAAATAAAACAGCCAAAGTTATTTTGAATGTCTTTGGGAGTACCCAATCCAGAAATATAAGATAATTTATATTTTCCATGGTGTGCCTGCATTTATATAGGTAGGTTTGATTTAGTTGGTACAGGGGAATGTATCTTTATTTCCAAAATGTATTTCTGGATATTAACAATTTCAATTTTAGTTCTATCAAACCCTCGTACTTCCGTTGGTATTATAACGGGTGTTTTTTTATAGAGGTATAGAACTTGTAAGTTGGCATTACTTTTCAAGATGGCGACCGATTTAACAGCTGTCAAGTGATTTATTCTTAGTTTGGTTTGGCAATTCATCATGAATAGACTCACGCCTGAACAACGCTTGCAAATAGTGCAATTTTATTTCGAAAATAATGGTTCTGTGCGGAAAACGTATCGCGCACTACGTCCATTTTATCGTCGACAAAATCGTCCATCAGAGCAGTTAATTCGATTAACCATGGAACGTTTTCGCACCACGTTTACTCTTATTGATAACTCGCATCCCCAGAGACGCCGTACGGTGCGTACAGAAGAAGCTCTTGCTGCTGTACAGCGTAGCATTGAGGAAGACCCGGAGGAGTCCATCCGCCATCGAGCACAGGAATTGGATCTGTGTCCATCCACTTTATGGAAGATTTTGCGGAAGGATCTTGGTTTGCGTGCTTACAAAATCCAACTCGTGCAAGAATTGAAGCCAAACGATCATCAAGTAAGGCGTAGATTCGTCGAATGGGCCCAAAACGAGATTACCGTTGTTCCCAATTTTCATAAGCAAATTTTGTTTAGCGATGAAGCGCACTTCTGGTTGAATGGCTACGTCAACAAACAAAACTGTCGCATTTGGAGTAAAGGTAATCCTCAAGTGTATGTCAAAACACCGTTACATCCACAAAAACTGACTGTTTGGTGCGCTTTATGGGCTGGTGGAATCATTGGTCCGTACTTTTTCAAAAACGATGGTGGCCAGAACGTTACAGTCAATGGTGATCGGTATAGAGCCATGATTACTAACTTTTTCATTCCTGAATTGAATAACCATGATGTCCAGGAGATGTGGTTTCAACAAGACGGTGCAACATGCCACACAGCTCGTGCCACAATAGATTTATTGAAAGACACGTTTGGTGACCGCCTAATTTCACGTTT
>WOGN01003938.1:335-14679 GCA_015342105.1 Leptinotarsa texana
CACAGTCACTTATATTACTCTTAAGTGTACTTACAAATTCTGGGATTGATTGTTGTTCATTTTGATAGATTGACAAACATTGATGTTGAGCAACTAAAACGTTCTCCTTTGGTGCAAGAGGTTCTTCCAATAACTTTATAAATTCATCATATGTCAACTGATCAGGAGTTTTAGGAGCAGCCGAAGCTGTACTCATGTTGAAATTTTGAGCTCCAATAGAATTTAGTAGCAATTGAGCACAATAAGGCTTATTTGTATTGATGTGCTTCATTTGAAGGTAATCCTGGAACCTGCTTTTGTAATTTGAAAACGATTCTTTCTTGCTGTCAAAATTTTCGAAGTTAGCTAAAAGTGCTGTATTCATTACAATCTCTCCCTTGCTTGCTGATTCGCGGTTTGTTTGACTCTGTGAACTTTGTAATTGAGAAAAGAGAGTAGATATCATTGCAGTTTGAAATTCCATAAATTTTTTCAACTGTTGGGCGTCCATTTTGAATGTTTTTGTTTTCGATTATTTTTGATTTTTATAATCTTTCTAATTCATCTTGTCGCCAAAACTGTTGTGAATGAGTAGTATTTGATTAAATATATGTATTTATCACATTTTATAATGAATATGTGAGTTCTCTCTGTGATCTTTTTTAATTGACATCTATTTGACAACTTGATAAATTTTAGTCTAATGATATCACGGGTGTCCCAAATACATAAATATATGTAATAAATAACAACGTGATTCACTGAGCAACGGCGTTTTCGTTCTAAACCTGAAATAAACTATCCAAGCCACTTAACTGTAACTCACTTTTTTAGAACAATGCTGTAGAGATGACACTCAGATCTTTTACAAAACTCCAAAGTTAATATTTTTTGGTGATTTGAATTACTTCCACCTATCTGACATTTCACTTCACAAAGTTATGAAAAATATGTATAGTTTATTGCATTTTAAACAATCAATATTTATGAAGAAACAGTATTTTGTGAACATCCGTAAAATTTGAAATTGGCTCGGTTTCTTTAGGATGGACCGGCTTCATTTTGTTTCATCGATATATAGACCTGAAGATAAACTTTCTTCAGTGACTTGCAATTACCCACCCATGTTCGTATTCGGCAAAATATCAGTACAGACAAAACAATAAAACGTCTGCATAAGTACTAATTAAACCATTTTGAAAACAAATTTATATTTGAGTCAGTTTCACACATCGTGTTTATCCAAAACGAGATAAAAATACAACACATCTACGATAATTGAATTCATTATTGTTGATATAGTGTTAAAATTTGGATTACGTGGAGTCAAAAGTTCACATTAGGGTATCGTTCATGTTTACGGATTCGAGGATTTTTGACCATTAACTACGCAGTTCGTTCTTTCAATTCATTTTCACAATTTTTTACTGGATATCTTGAATCTAAAAAATTAATGTGGTAGTAATAGGGTGAATTGAAGGATGTAACCGTTATTACGTTGTAAGAAATCATGAATAAAAAAAGAGAATTGAAACTTTCCACTTTCAACACTTTCACTTTTCTTCGTAATAATAGGAATTTACGTTGGAGCTAATATGTTTCTTTTATAAAATTAACAAAAGTACAAAACATTCTTCGTAATATTCTTCAAGAGACATCTTTTGTACTTAGATTTTACTGAGATTATGAATCTTACAAAACATTGAAAAATGAGTAAATACGTATCAAGAGACATTCTCTACCACAGCACGAAAAGCTTCTAATATAATAAACTACTGAAGAAAAAGACGAAAAGTCCTTGGTGCTAGGTACATATTGTATAAAATACTCCAATCCTTTCAGATTGTTGTATGAGTAAAGGTTATCTTAATTCTGATATTGGTGATGTTTCGAATACTCTAGCTATTCCCAAACAGGCAAGTCTTTGCACCTTGCCCTAATATCTAATCATGATGATTAAACAAGTTTCACGCTATTAACTTCCTCCCTTCACACAAAATGTGTAGAGTTTTCAATAGAAACTACAATTTCTGGTAGCTTAAAAAACAGTAAACAAAATAACGTAATGATCTACATAGGCAGTACCAAAAATAAAAAGAAAAGCTCAGAAACAAATGAGTTATAGTGAAAACAAAATATTGAGAGATTTGTTATAATGAATTATTCAACTGTATTTGTTATGATATGAAAGAATATATTGATGTGTAAAACATTGCTAATTATATCGTAACCCTTTCTTGATCTTTTACCAAAAAAAATGATTCTCAGAATTTACTAATTCTGTTTACACAAATATATTTATTCATGTGTTTTTGTGGTATTATATATAATTCATTTAATGTTCACTCTATAGAATCATGTCGAACATGGTTTACTTTGAAACTTCAGTTATACCCATTAATGAAAATTCATGATTTGGGATAGTAAAGTTCACGAAATGATACTATGATCTCAGCTGGAGTTAATTTAATCCATTCTCTCAATATTATTTCTAATCAAAGGCTGGTTGGGTGATACAATCAATTTTTTCTTGAAAAAACAATTGTGTTCTTGCCAACGTTTCGAATTCAATCAAATTCTTCTTCTGGGCTCGAAAAGTAGTATCATCGTGTTGATAAAATTACTATCTCAAAAAGCGCCACACATGTTAGATACTTATTAAAAATAAATAAAAAACATTTTAACAACCAAATTTCCTAGGAAATACCAAAACAAAACGACATGAAACAAATGAATTCGTTTGTTTAATGTCCTTGGTTTTAAAACTTATTGGACCAGTAAACTGATTAAATGATTATCTCTAAACTTTCCAAACTATCCACCGCTGAAAATAAAGGAAAATTATTCACAAACAAATTCGTTTGTTTCATGTAGTTTTGACTTGGTTGTTGTCTCGGAAATTTGGTTGTTACAATTTATTTTTTTAGTATGACTGATGGTTTTCAAAATAGTAATATTCTTTGAAATGACAATAGGTGAATGATTTTCGAATATTTCTGATATTTTCTGAAAATTGTGATAGTGCTTTTTCTTGGTCCACGGAAGGAACTTCAGGAAAAAAGTTTCTTCAATTTGAGAATTGTAGATTGAGTTGGAATATTCGCACCACTAGCGCTTTGGTCCTGAGAAAATAACTTTTTATTGATTTCCTTCAGTATTTGAAGAGTTGAGACATATTTAAAATATAGTATCTGAGTATATAACATATAATGAAACATTGGAAACAAAATGAAGTTTCCATATTTTGACTTTTCTTGAACTTCATCTAGCGTTTCCTAATATGACTAATAACCAGTCCGTGCAAAGGTTGTTGTTAAATCATCTGAAAATGGAATTTTTACCAGGTGATGATCGACTGTATTGCCAAACATGCGCCAAACTAACTGACTGTTATGAGGAAACAAGTATAGCTGAAGCACCAGTCAATCTATTAATAACACTGATGATCTTCAAACAAGACTCAACCTCTGACGGAATCAAGAAACTCTTTCCAAGATTCTAAATAGATGAACATTTCAATCTAGCAGACCACTGTTATGATAGTTATTCAGTCATTGTTCACTGAAGTGAACAAATTTGCGTTGAATTTGCTCATTATTACGCCTTGGTCAAAGACAAAACGGGCTGGTTTAACTTTGACGTGTCACGAAGTGTTCTCGCGTTGTATTGATTCTATTGGAGCCTCTGGAGACACCATAAATTTTGTTTTATGAGAGATATTGGCAGATCAAGATCTTCAAATGATGTGGTGCTGCAGGTTTTTCCGGGTTTTCCTGCAGATGAAAAAGCAAATGCGCCACTGGAATCAATGAAGTCGCCCCGGAGCGCCATTTAATTTTTATTGTTGTTTTCATTTTTATCTTCGAAGATAAAGTTCAATAATTCCTTTTATGTTGAGGTAATATTACCAAGTTTATATTTAAGAAAATCTTGATCCGCCTAAATTGAAATAATATGTTAACGAATGCTTGGAATGAAAAAATCAACTCACCGTTGGATAGACAGAGATGTACCTGCAAATTCCTTCTTAGAAATTTCTGAAATATGGAAAATTAAAAAAAAATCATTAAAAATATAAACTTTTTCTTGATTTTTCACAAATAGTAAAGAAGGATTTCTTGTTTATCTAGAAATTTGAAACATCGATAATTTCCTTCGTATTTGTGTTAAGATAAAAGTCTTGAAAATTATTAAAGGCACTAATTTGCAGAATTCATCAATATCTACAAATAAAATTTTAAGTTTCATCTTCAATAGTCAAAGGAATATAACAAAAACAAACATGTTTTAGTTCTCACATTTCATTTTTATTATCCAAAACTACTCACAATATGTGTAGAATAATTCCATAGTAGTAATTTTATATGCCGCATAACGCTCTAAAATGAAATATGGGGTAAATTTGTTACAACTTTGAAAAAAAAATCATTTCATAGTTCAAAAGCCATTCGCAACACGGAAAAAATTTCAACGAACATTTTTTGGGAATCTCAAAAAAAATCTGAACATTTTCAATTGATCTAGAAACGTATTTTTCATCAAAGTGGGCTAAGGCCTTAACGTAATTTGATGATACATTATTCATACAATACGCTGAGCTAAGTGAAGATTTGAAACAGCTTGCTGAGCATAAAGTAGATCAAACTAATTTTCTACCAATTTTTTTCGTGAGAGATATTCATATATTTCATATTGGTGAAACTTCAAGACCATTGGAATGTGAGAATGAACATCGTGATTATATCAAAAATATGCAATCGAGACATATTATCCAGTTTTCAATTTCCCTGAAGTACATTCTGATTAATTTCACTTTTCGTCAGCCACTAGCTGATAAGATCCATTTCAAAAATATATATTGCAACACTTCCAGTTAAGGACTATCACTATGAAAAGCTGAGGAGATTTGAAATATTCAATAAAAATCAAAATTCATAAAGGACTAAGCGATCCGATATGGTATCACACGGGTAGCAGACCAAAAATGCGTAATGTTTTCAAACGGTTTTATTTAGCTTGACCTCTTCATTTGTTTGTTCATTTACTTATTTATTTATTCATTTGGGGCAAATTCAATAACTGAAGTTTGACCCCCTTCTTGTTGATATTTGGTACATACATTTAATTTTGATGTCAAAAAGGTTCAATAAATTCTGCATCATTGTAGCTGCAGCTACAAAATGGCGGATTACTTATTTTTTCACAGCTACCTCAATATGGGTTTCAAATGACAGGGCTTGACTAGTACTATAACAGTATACTATGAAAAAGGTGCAAATCCAATATGATCTAAACCAAGAACTATGCTGGTTTGCCTCGCTGTGTGAGTATTTTGTCCTCGGCAATGCGAACTTTCAATAGCCTCTTAGTTTCACCGATATAGGATTTTCCATACTCACAGGCTATCTGTTAAATGCAGTTCTTGGAATCGCAGTACACGTTTGGTGGCCTGGTTTTCATGAAGCTGCTAGGGATAGTGTTTCCGAATCTGAATCAGATTCTGTCTTCATTGTTCTGTAACATTGTAGACCTTTCGAAGCCATTTATGTGTTTGTGGAGCTGCCATCAGCAGGAGTGTTAACCTTTTATTCCAGCTACCAATTCAAATCAACTCCCTAAGTGAAGCCGCTTACCTCAACTAATAACTAATAATGATAACTTCTGAACTTTTTCCTTGACTCACTGACGTCATGATTGGGAAAAGTGGTTGTTTTAGATCTCTTCATCCATTGGTGGAAATTTGTACAGACAGACGCGGCGGGAGATTGTGTTATTTTCAATTGAATAATTCCGAGGTGAAAGGAAGCAGTTACCTTCAGTACATCGATAATTGAAGACAAAACAATTTCTTTAGAATCGTAAAGACGTTTATGACATTCTTGTTTATGGAAATCGAATCGTAGTGAATAACTCAGTCCAATCAGTGGTTTCATCAAGAAATTTCGCCGTATTAGAGGCCGTTATCTACTAATGTCAACTTTTCGGATCGATTCAGTCATCACGTGTTCAAGCATATCGTGTGGCAATAGGTCGGCGCCAATTAAATTGACAGCATCTAATAAGCCAAATTATTATCATAATTTGTGTAAACAAGTCGCTCAATTATCAAAGAACATGAAAAGTTATAAAAGCAACAAAAACATTTTTTCACTCCTAATCATTCCTGATTTTAAATATTTGTAGGTGTTGAAAACGAACTTCAAAAAAGTTTTGATATTTTCAATTTCAGAAAAGTCATAAACAGAATATAGATATGAAAATAATTACAATTGGAGAGAGATTTGATTCTATTTTGAGAATAAATAGACATTATTTAATTCATTCTCTATGATTATGATTCAGAAGAACAAACTTTTCATAATCAAAATAATTTAGCCCAGAGGATAATTATGTAGCCCACGAAAACCTACTCGATAAAATTTACATATGAATATCACATTAATGATAATAAACAAGTCATTTCGAAATCCTAAAGTGTGACCAATGACAATAAAAAAGTTGATATTATATGAATTTCAAAAATATCTATCGAATCTATTGGCGCAAATGCAAAAATTACTATCTTCTGTCCTACCTACCAAATTTGCCAAACTACCTACCTACCAACATTAATTAGAATTTGTTTGGGCCTAATAGTAATTAAATAAACATTCTACTTCATACAAAGGGACCTATCTCCAAATCTTACCGACTCAAACATTCAATAACATCATTAAATTCACAATAAGTCACTATCTCTTCTGCAAAGAGAGATAATCTTTGACCTACGGACCCTACTTATTGTCCACATGCATAAGCGTTGCAAGCCAAAGGTTGAACGGGGGTCAAATTCTACAAAATTCAGATGAGATGAAAACAGTCACCAAATGAATCGACTGTAACAAAAACTGACATGATTCTAATTCGCACCAATCACACCAAATTTGTATCTCGAAACAAGTATTCACTTACTTATCTAGCATCTCGTTATTTATTTGAACTTTCAATTTGTACTTCTCATTTGTATTTATATTTGGATCTTAAATAAATAACATTATTATATTATTGAAGTAAAACTTTTTACGCCACTTGACTTGGCGCTCCTAACACAGAACTCCTAAGACAGAACAATAATTCATGCAGTTTTTTCTAGATATCTTTCTCTAATTTTGAGACGATAACACAGATGGAGCTAAAGGAGTTTCACTTCAGTCGTATGGTATGAAGCACACTCGCTTTTTTATATTTGGATTTGTATACGATGGTAATTGAATGAGCAACTATCTAACCAAGAATTTGTCAAACACCAAAATGTTCAACCTCTATTCCATCTTCAGTTCTTGTAATGCTCTGCAATGTGGCAGCTGGAAAAAATACTTGTTTGATAATATCTAAGATCCTGTCAGAAGAATCCAAATTCTTGACATTGATCAGTTCTCACAAACCTTAGAAATCAATAACTTCTATTCATCTGTAAAGGTCTAATTAAAAAAAAAGGAATTTCAGTTCTTCATAAATTATTTTTCATCAAGGAACCATCAAAATCTTTCAAATAAGGCGACGCTGAATTGAATAAGAGCGTTGTTATTCCAAAATAAGCCCAGTGTAACTGTGATAGGAATCAGAGGAGACAGAAAATAGCCATTCACCAAATCAACAAGTTTTGACCCCGCGTTCTGTCTGAAACATAACGAATAAAATGAACAAACAATTTTTGTTCAAGAGACAACTCTGTACTTGTGATACACTGTTTGGAACCCTCTGGTAGTAGAAGAATAGATACTCAAGATGCTCTCTAATAAAGCAATGAGTATCAATGTAGAAGACATCACAGCGAGTGGACTGGTCATAAGGGGATGTCCACAGGAAGGAGTCTTATCACCCCTTCTTTGGAACATAGTTCTAGATACCTGATTAATCACCTCAACAATAATGGATTCTACACAACTGCATATGCAGATGACATAGTTATCATGCAGACCGGCAAATTTGTGAGCACAATGTGCGATAGAGCGCAGAATGGGCTCAAATTAATAGAAACATGTTGTGAGGAACACATGTTGTGGTCACCTGGATATACACTGCAATATACCTAAGTTAACGTACGTAGCCATTGTATGGTGACCGAAAGTTCTACAAGAAATGGCCATCCAAAAATTATACCAAATGAAGTGATTGGCTTCTTTAAACATCACAGCAGCCATGAGGACAACACCAACCGTGGCAATGGAATTAATTACTGGTCTAACCCCTCTGGACCTGTACGTTAAGAAGTTTGCGTTAATGACCATGTTACGATTGCGCACGGATGGTGTAAACCTCGAAGTATGAATGGGCCAATTGAGGCTGAGCCTATGGCGAGAAGCGCTTCCTGCGCAACCTCTGCTGTAGGCAATCAGTGATGCAATTGAACTCAGGTTTGTGTTTAATAAACCCTACAAAATACAAATAAAACACCGTGGTTCAAACAAAACTGGCTGGTATCTCAAACGCCACAAAAGAAATAACCAGGAAAGGAATTTGTGTTTTTTCAAATGGATTTAATCTCCAGCGATTCAAATTCAATTTGAATGGCTTCTTTCGCACAGGCACCGCTCTAAGGGCGCCTTAAGGATTTTTCTGTAGTGCTTCTGTTTTTTCTTAAAAATAACATTTTTCATTTCAAAAGTCTCTACTGGGACAAAGACCAAGCATGCAATATTAAATTTATTCCTATCTTCCACAATCTGATAAACAAGTAAGTATAAATCAATAAACAATCTGGAGTGTAAAAAATGATTTTCGAAAAACACAAATCGTAACGTGTTTTGGTTTCCAAGGGCAGAAAAAAAAATTCCCCAGAGTAGTTTTCAAAAATATATAGACTTTTCCAAAAAGGCACCCCCTGCGTACGCCAGTGTTCAATAAGAACACAAACGTCTTCTTTCGATTCTGTATTCGTTTCTCATTTTCAAAAAGTGTAGGCTCGTGACATGAAGCAAAAACAGATTCGTTCTTCCCGACTTTGTTTATTCCGCCACTAATAATTTATCTAAATATGGTAGTTCGGAAATATCTCTATATCAACTATTTGATTTTGATGGAGTTATCGTACTTTCACGAAAACTGAGAAGATCGACCAGATAGGAAGCAATCAATCGAGTGATTTTTTTTCTTCTACTTGAAGCAACACTTGAGTTTTAGTACGCGCGTATTCTCCGATAAGTTCAGCTGGTAATAATGAGTAAATTCACCAGAAGGCAGTGGTTGACGCTGATTGTTATAAGTATCGCTGATTTCTGTAACGCAATTTGTGTTTCTCTGCAGGCGCCTTTCTATCCTCAAGAAGTAAGTACTTTTTTACTATACATGATAATAATTAAGCTATTTTCCAATCGTAGCTTCATAGACATTAATAGTTCATTTATAGTTAGTACTTTTGTTACTCTCCCATCAAGATCTCAAAGTAGCCTAAGAAGAAATAATTGAAACATATTTTAAACGCATACTCATCGAATGCGTAAATTTTTTAGTAAAATATAGTTTTTATTTGGGACTCGAAATTGTTTTCGGCTAGATTCCTAGATTTTTCATTTATTCAATAACATTTGAGAAAAATGTAATTTTAGGGTACTCTGAATTTTGAATAAACGATTTTACGATTTTTTTCTATTATCAAGTAAGTTCATCAAATCGCTTGTCAGTTTTATGTCTCTCTGTGTTTATGAGTTGATATATAATACATTGTTTGTTGAATTTGATAAGTTTGATACAAAAACTGAAAAATTTCGGTGAGAAATATGAAAAAAAGTTTTATAGGAAATTATTTAACTATTGAAATGGTTCCTTCAGAAGTCAAAAGACTTTAAAGAGTATACTCAAATTTAGTCATTATATTCTGTCGAAATTGACATGAAAGAATTCAAAAGGATGAAGTCATTGAAAATAGTGGTTTGTTTGTTTGTGGTTAGAAGGAATCCTTAGAAAACTTAGCAAAACAATCATATAGATGTACTCAGACAACTAGACAAACGAAACTGAAAAAAAAATTGATGAAGCATTTTTTCTTTTCTATGTATGAAATTATCTGCCTATGAATTTCACTTCACTACCAGATGGAAATGAATATTTGTACAAATATATGTATATATGTTTCGCTTGCGTTTACACAGCTATTTTTATCAAGTACTTTTGTTGGTTTTTCACATTTTGTCTTCAGTCGAAGACCGCCTGCCCGGCACTGACGATGCCCAATAGGCTGAAACAGCTGTCTACCGGTGGCTCTTAAATTGAAATCAATATGGGAATGATCAAAGAAGTACTTATCTATTCATCTTTTGATTTATATATATATATATATATATATATATATATATACCCATTTGTTTTCCAAAAAATCCAACTAACCATTATCAATAAAAATTTTCCGAAAAAAACGTGGCTATCAATTTGCAATATACGATAATAAATATTGAGCTACATTATATAATTTTATTTTTCAACCTGCTCTGTCTGCTGTTCGATTTGAATATTTCATTCATTATTATAGTATTAATACATCTTTATTCATCAGAGAAAGAACAGTTAAAATCATCCTGCTTTAATCTTTATGGAAATTATTTATATTTCAGATAAAAAATATGACAGAACCAGATACTTGCTGAAAATCCTTTAAAACGTATTAAACACACTTCAATTTGAGATTTACACTTGAAAGTTTGGTTTAGACTTCATTAGATATAATTCCAAATTTCAGACGCAGAAATCTACGAAAAAGTTTTTATTATTAACCATAAAAAATTCTTGGCACAAAAGAAAAAGCTTGAATAGCTATTTATTTTACATCTGATACTATTAACAAACATGATTTTGCAATTTTCCACAAACCATTTTACAGGGATATCATTATACACAATTCATCTATACAACTATAACTACTTTCAGAAAGCAATTTTCAAAGAAATCTGATTTTCATAAAACATATTGCTGTCAACAACGGATGCGAAGTAGATATTATTGACTCAATTTTTCTGAAAAATTACAAAAACAAGCTCTGAATCAGGTGTATCCAGTTTCAATGATACTAAATATTTATAAGTTGACTTGTGGTTCTTGTCAAAAATTATATTAGCCAAACTTGAACATTTTCTAAATAAATAAAAGGGAATATAAGTAGTTTTTGGAATGCGAAGTCCAACCATTTTTTGACAGAGGGACACAAGTTTATTCACGATTATGACTTATTGCATTTGAAAAGGAGAAAGGTTCAAAGCTCAACTGTTGGAATGCTTAATGGAATAGAATTTAATTGTTTCCCTTCATTGAATTTAGTTGGCAATGGGGATAATGGTAATTAGAATAGATCTTAAGAGTAGGTAAAATAATGTCTCGGGTAAAAATTGTATTCATTATTCTTCAGTTTTATGAGTTGTTCCTAGGAAGGTCAATAGTTTAGGTAATGAATTTATCAAGTAGAAATTCTACAGGTAGTAATATTCATTAGGATTTGAATAAATATAAAATCTTTACACAGAATTTGTCTGAACATTATTTTGACGACCCAAGATGCTCTAGCAAAACACGTGTATAGCGAAACACGTGTCACGTTTTGTGAACTCATATTGAAGTGTTTTTCAATACTTATTTTAGATGAAATTAATAATTCAATAATCACTTTCAAAACAATTTTTCGTCAATGATATTGACTATATGGATATTTCCGTTTAACTATTATTGTTGCTGATGAAGTAAATATAATTAATTTTCATGTTTTAGATGTCAATAATCGGTTTTCAGTTCCCTTCGAATACCGGATTTGTATAATTGTGTCTGCTGAAGATGTAATTCATCAATGAAGGTATAAAAATCGATAGTTCTCTAGGACGTTGAAATCAAATTAGATTCTCGTCAAACCGATCTGGATTATTTTTTGAACAATGTTCAATAATCTGACGACGATTTTTACTCATCGTTATAAAAATAATTTATTTTTATCATAGTTATTCAATGAATTTTGAAAATAGTTGATGTATCATTAGATGGCACATATTTACCATTGGAATTTCAAACAATTTCATTAAATAACATACTTCTCTTGTTTTGGATTATTTTTTTGTATGAGTTTTCTTTGAATATGTGATATGTGGTATAACCAAATCTTTCTAAAACTGATATTGATTTTATTGGTATTGTGTTTACTACCTTAGTTATTCCTGATTTTGTAGACAATTTTCTCCAAAGTAGTCTCCACCAAAAAAAAATATACAGCCTCACGCATATATTTAACATTACAAGTGGTGTGTTTCTTGTTTTGAGAAATCATAAATGACCATTATTCTTTTTTGACATTTTTATTCATTGTGAATAGCGCTTTCTATTAATTTTTTTGCATTCATAACTGTGAAAATACATAAAATTCAATTATTTATCTCAAGTTTTGAAACAGGAATCGTAGAAGATTTTAAAACCAGAACTGAATACAACGCATTTGTGATACAACAAGTAACCCAAACAATGATAGATGCGTGATCACCACGTAAATTTGAATCCACTGAGTAAAATAAACAAACCTTCATAAGCTGGCCAGTTAGATTCAATTGCACTCAGCTGGCGAAATTAATTCAGGATATCGCTACATGATCGGAGTGATGAGTTACGTTTTAACGCATGTGGTGTATATACGGCATTTTAAAAATTTTAAAATGTTAAGTACTGATATTCTAATTTGTATCTCTACACTCCACCAAACAATTTTCCCATACCCAGCCGCATATTATTGAAAAAAAAAGAAATAAAATTTTGGTTGTACCTGAGTACAAGCAGACTTGCTTTGGAGATCACGTGCACTGTGCATGATGATGTTTTGGAGCACTTTGTTACTTGTATGGACAGAGTATAGTTAATCTTATTTCTAAGATAGTTCACGTTGAAAAGGAGTAAATCCTTCAACTGCTTTGAATCCCTCAAATCCAAGAAAATTTTCACACATTATTGGTGTTCTTCTTGAATAAATACCATGAAAACACATTAGGCGCTGGGTTCAAAGTGATTTAACACATTTTTGATAAACCGAACTTAAAACGACAATAACATTGTCTCTGTAGTTTGTGTTGCCTAAATTCAGTATATCCTGATATGTATATATGTATAAGACTATAATAATTGAGGATTTTAAAATAATTTTTCAAGACCTCTTCGTTTTCAATTTACTCTATTTTTGTATTATATTTTTTGCATTTCAATCTCTGCCAGCCACTGAGATGATTATGTCAATACTTAAAGAGAGTGATAAAATAAAAAACAAATTAAACCTTTGCAAACACATCAGTCAATGCTTCAAAGCAGCATTCAAAAAATATTAAGATATTTTGATTAAATTGAAAATATTTCTAGAATGAGATCGATAAAGAATTCTTATCTGAATCTTTACCAAACACATAAAAAGAGGTTACTGAGATCTGATGATATTATTATGAAAATGGGAGATAAGTGAAATTAGGCACTCAAAAATTGGTTGTTTGTATTGAGTATCTGACCTTAATGGGTTTTCATCCACAGGCACACAAAAAAGGATGTTCAGCCACCGAATATGGTTTAGTCTTCGGTATATTCGAATTCGTAGTATTTTTGATAAGCCCTATATACGGACAGCACCTGAATAAATTGGGGCCAAAACTTATGTTCAACGGAGGAATCTACACAACAGGGATATGCGCAATACTTTTTGGGTAAGTTTTTCTAGTAATTTTCTGGCACAATACCCAACCCGTTTCGTTTCAGGCTCCTCGACAAAGTTGAAGGACATTATCCTTTCATCATCCTTAGTTTCGTGATACGAATAACGGAAGCGCTAGGAAATGCAGCTTTTCTGACAGCCAGTTTCGCACTTATTGCCAAAGAATTTCCCCAAAATGTAGCGACGACCTTCGTAAGTTTTTTGTAATGCACCTTCTATAACATTCTATATACCTTTGTTGAACCTTTCAACTATCCATAAACCCAATCCATTACTGTTGAGTTTTGGATTACGTTAGCTGGGCTAACGTAGCGTTGCTACGGCAATATGTTCGGTTAATTGTCATCAATTCATGTATACATAACAAACTCATCATGGAGTTCAACTTTTCTGATAAATTTTTATTCATACGGACATTTTTAGAGAGAAATTAAAAATGTGCTATAAAAATTTTAACATGACTGGTGCAAAGTTTCAAGCACTTGGCTATTTTCTTAAACAAACCTTTGATTTCGAAAAAGCAGAGGCAACTAAAAAAATGCAAATAATTTCGATTGAACTATTATTATTATTATTATGAATTTTAAACAAAAATAATATTATAGAAAATACAAATGGGTACAAAAAATTACTTATTGATCTAAATGAGGTTGTCAAACACTTATAGCCTAC